>KZ308380.1:463324-486932 GCA_000376725.2 Ladona fulva | reverse complement strand
TCGAAGCACTATTAGCAATACTACTTTAATTCCCTTCTATCGCTTCAACACCACTATTATCACAATATTTTTTTAGTAGCCTTTCATCCTACTTTTACATTTTCCTAGCCCTAAGTGTAACTCCCCTTTCACACTAGTTTTGAAAGTGTGCAGAAAATGAGCATTAGAGGTGAAGCAATTCAATTCATAAAATAATGTAATAAGTTAGACTTGAACGAAAAGAAAATTTTTCAATTTCAAATGCTACCTTTCAGAAATGAATACGGTTAATTTAATTACTATAGAAAATTCCGCAGTAAAGAATTTTAATTTATGTGAATTAAGAATGTCGAATACAAAGCAAATAGGAGTTAACATTCGAAAGCATGAGAAGTTAACAGATCTCCTATATCGCACACATATTTTAAGAATCATGAACGAGACAGTGGCAGATCACGGAAAAAATAAATAACAACATTTGAACGAATTAAATAAGGTATGCATCTATCATCATTAACATCAGTGAAATAAAAATTTGGCGTAAGAAAAAGTAGACTATAGAGCGAATAATGCGCGAACGACAGAAAGAAACCTCTGAGGATGTCTGGGAGATTACAGAGAATAAGGATAATTTTCAAGCATCCGATAAATAAAATACCTTATTTCCTCAAACGAATATAATCGCTTAGATGGGGGATTTCACGAAATTAGCATGCCGTTATTACTTCCGCTAACTCGTAAAACTGCGATGTGAAAAATAAGCGATTTAAGAAAGATAATGATTGAGAGGAGTATCGGAAATCGAATCCATTTATACGAACCATAACAAAAAATCGCACGATGATAGCAGTGTATATTCTACCAAGCATAATAATTGACTAGTTAAAGAGAAATCAGAGAGAAATAGATTCGCAAAAATAGACTCAACCTAATTCATTCCTACCTCCCAAAAGGGGAAAGAACTGTTCATGAAATTACTCACAAAAGAAGAATCAGAAAGATGTATAATAAAAGCGATGTTCGGGTGAATTTTCGAAGCAGAAAGAGAAAAGCATTTGACCGAAATACAGATTCCCATTGATTACTCTTAATGTTACCTGTCGAGACTTATACCTTTTTTCGAAATGAAGCTATGGAGAGCTAAATTAACAACTTTACATGGAAAATGAAACACAAAACATACTTTTCTTTTTACATCCAAATATCCAACAAAAAGTACGTAATTATAATACTTTTCCTANACACGACATGACTTTCTAGAGGGAATTGCCCAGTAAATGCCCAAAGAAATCCTTGAAAACTGCTATTCTGATTATTACCAGCAAAAAAAGCTTTTATACCTATATATGGGGAAGTAGAAAAATCAATATTTTTGCCTGATTAAATAAATAGGTACGAATAAAATTAATATGTAGAGAACAACGTCCCAAATGTGAATTACAACCGAATGACTGTGGATAATTTACAAGTATTTTAGAATTGCAAAGAAAAATAAGGGAAAAAATGCCGGAATTCTCTACCAAATATGGGAATAAGGTAGATCTTGCTCACGTGTCACGAAATAAATTAATGACATAAAAATTAGCGGATACATAAATAACTAGAAAATGCAGCACCTACCGCAATCTACTTCACCAACGACATCGATTTAAATCATGTATTTACCTCTGACATTAGAGATGCAGCGTAGGAGAACTTGGCTTTAACTAGCGCGTAGAGCAATTCCTCGCCACTTCCGATCAATCGCTCTGTCCTTCAATTAAAATGGGACCAAAGTAAAAAATGAACTTGATGTCACGAAAGCAGTAGCAAATGGGTTCAGAATTGAGGTCGAACGATCGCGTGCGCGAAGGGCATCAATACCCATCGCCATGCAAGCAATTGATTAGCAAGTTCGAATTCCCTCCATTAAGGACTGAAAACATCGGTACTTTCTCATCTAGACCCTCATTCTCTCGCGAATCAACTGGCATAGATCTTTTAAATGGAGGCAGCGTCAATTTGCTCCGACCAGCCAAAAAGATTAAACGCAGTCGAAAGAGAGTTATATTAGTGTCGGAAGATATGTCATGTAATGAGAAATTAAGTGTACCACACACAATATTTCAAACTGATTTGGAAGCAAAAAATGTTCGCAGAAAGAANACGATATATCTCTATTCCGGATTACAGAATTTCATTAAATTTTATATTGTTCCACATTAAAAAAAAACTTTTATCTAAAGTTTTCCAAAGTTGGAAGTAAAGGAAGAAAGAATTAGCACAAAATACGATATACAACACGAGGGCTACACATCGATCTGGGAAACGCAAGTGAGCGACTAATTACTACATCACCACCATATCCTCCAGTTCATGATTTATCCTCACAAGGCTACTGAGAACGAGTACATAACACAAATTTAATAAAAGAAAGACAATTGGTAGACGTTACAATAGGAACGTGAAGATTTTTTCGAAAGCGAATCAATCCAAAACGAGTTTTTCGAAAACTAGTTCGGTTGGAAACGCGTTTCTGAAAAAGGGGAAGTAAAAACGGAGCGAAAGAGACGAGAAAAAGATGGTGAGTGCCTACGGCGAGGGGGACAGGAAGGAAACCAAGAGGAGTTTGTGGGGAAACCAGATCTCCCTTGCAAAATGACTTCCTCTGCGCATACTATTGGGGTAGAAATTCTCCCATCTGAAAAGGAAAGGGTTCCCACAATTCCGAAACACATTATTCATTACTCAAACCGCTTTCGGGCGAATCCGCCCCCTTATCTAAGGATTTAAAGAGACCATTTGTCGTTGAAACCCATTTTCATGACGTATGAGGACTATGGGATTCACGAAGCACTAAATTTCACAGAGCACAGCTTTTTACCTCAAAATTTTTACTTACCTCGCTTAAGTAGATTACATATGAAAACTTAATAAAAGCGACCTCGAGATATAAATATATTTCCATCACAAGTAGTAGAATTATTGGAAATGCTTCGACAGCTGAGATAATTCCCCACATTTGGGTTCTCACCGGGAATCTAACTCTGAACTAATTTCACAAAAGCAAATAGATTGGCTACATGGGAGACTCTTTTCATTACAATATACTTGTAATTTTTAATTCTAGCTTCAAATTAATATGTGGAGGGACTAGGCCCTAGCCCTTAAAAGGGATTTTGCGCTAGGACTTATCTTCAAATTCATCGAAAGTAGGAGGTATAAAATTTTACTTTCAATCTTTATAGTAACTTAACGAAAAATTAAGCAGCTGTAAAAAATCACCGATTTGTCTTTAAGACAATCACTCTATTCAAGTCGCAAAAGTGCGACTAAGCACACGACAGTGCCTAAAATAATGTAGTTTTTCGATCGAAATTAAATATTACTCGCAACATCCATTCGTTCACGAGATATATTACTCATAATAAAATCGAGCGGTTGCTATGAAACTTCCGAAACATTTAGCCAAGAACATTTATTAAATAAGAAGTAAATATATAATAAAAGCCTACGATATACATTTTAGCTTTACTGTATACCCTTTAAGCCTACGATATACACTTTAAGCTGTCAATAAATTAAACCTGCAAATTTCAGCACTCAAATCAAGGAGGTAAATATCTACTTAGAAAATTTCGCTACCATCCATATTTACTGAAGATTTTCATGTAGAAATTAAAAATCAAAAGTCAGTCAACATTATGGTATGTCATACACGTCGTAAAGAGACTTAGTGAAGGATAAGCTTCCGAGTACTACACGCATTTGATTGATGCAATCGATATAAATCACTTTACGAATGAAGATAAGAAGAACAAACTTCGAGGAAAAAAGGAGGTCCCGCAATATGATACGATTCCGCATAAAAATAAACACGCTTAGTAGGAAAAGGGCTTTTTCTGGTTCAGGAGAAAAATAATCTCAAGAAAGAAGAGGTACGCAGGCAGCTAAATTGAGAAATTGAAAAAGCTAAAGGCTAGCTATAACTTAGCAGATGAAGCATTTTCCTTCAACGTCACTCACTAAAAGGATAAAACAGCTCAGGGGCGTATTTGTAATTAAGCGCAATAAGCGTTATCTGATGGCCTCATTCACATGGGGGCACCAATAAGACCGCTAGTAAATTTTCAATATCAAATTTTTCTGGTTTTTCGCTTCAAGAAAGAAATTTGTATTTCTTGTGTAAGTCTACATAATATATTTATAGAATAGATTGCATTCCTTATGTAACTAATTAATATGAAATTGTCTATCCATCCTTAATTGTAATTTATAGAGCTACAATGCATTGTGATTCAAACTTGTTAATTTTTCTTGCCGTAGTAAATCGGCTGAGATTTACATCAGATATATATTTATGAAAAAATTTGAATACTCATAAAATAATACTCATAATTCCTTGTGATATTTGCGCCAAGGGCCTCGTATAGCTTAAATCCACCCCTGTAACAGCCTTGCTAACTCTAGCACACGAGAGAGGTAACCGAACATCTTCTATCAACTAGGCAAATTCTTTAAATCGTTTTCCAAATATATTTCGATTGATTGAACAAATTTTATTTGAAAGAATTCGAGCAACTTTGCCGATGACAATTGTATGTTAACAAGATAGAATGTTGCAGAAAAAAATGGTGCCCCTGATTTTTCAAATTCTTTGATAAATAATACTATGACGAAGATGGAATCAAAGACTCAGCCAAAAAATATTGAGAAATGTCACTAAGTATTCATATTTCCTTTTCGGAGAGGTGTCAAAAGTGACTCTTGTAGACTACTTAAGGGTTAAATTATAATAAGTAGAATTTTGATAGGTTGGGAGGTTTTGAGCTGAAGAAAATGTAAAGTAATTATAGCAACAGCGGGACTGAAGTTTCGAAAACAGTGGAGTACATGTAGGCTTAATATGGCTGGTGTTTCCTACTTTTAAATTAAGCACCTGAGTTCTCAAGAACTGGCGAGCATACATACACCATTTGGGAAAATTTTTCAGGGGTAAACCACACTAAAAAGGTTTAACGATGAAAAGCAGAGGCGGGAACGGAGTGTGAAAGTAATAAATTAGATAAAGGGGAATCCTAAGATAAGACTTGAGCACCCTTCCGATAACTGCCATTTGCTCTCCGTAACGTCTTTAACACTCTACAGGGAACTCACCAGATGAGCGGAATGCTTTGGCTCTGGAAATGCTATTTCCTTTCCAACAGTATGGACCAACATTCGGGCGGAAGGATAAAAATTACAGCTTTATTCTGAATTTTGTTTATTCTTCGAGAATTTATCAGGAACGTTCTATTAGTAATGTCGATAAGGTTATTTACAGCAATTTAGAAAATTTACAGCACTTTAGCCTTAAGATTTTTCTAGCACTCCGTCCATTTTGTAGAAAAAATATTGTCGCACTAAACTTAACCAGATGATTTTCTTCTCGTGTTGGAGTATTATAAATGTAAATGTATTACTTGATCGGAACAACTATGGAGAAGAGTAAGGTAGGTCATCAGAAGAAATGAATGCATATGCTGTATGTACTACAGTTACGCATATGAGGTACCCTGCAGTCATACTCATTACGGATTACCGACATTTGAATTGTACTTCAGTACTCGATTCAAATGGACCAATTCAATCCAATTGTACCTTACAAACGTAGCAGTACAATGTCTCTCAAGAAAAACAAAATGATTTATAAATAAATTTTATTAAAAGGAAGGAGCCGAAGATATCCTTACTTTCGTTGTAAAAAAAATCTACATCCATTACCTCAAATATGAAGCAAAGGAATGAAAGATATTGAAGCATTTCACCAAAGTTTTCACTTAGTTCAGAGAAAGAGTGGGATGGATCTAGGTGCCTTTATCAATCAGCTTTAAATATAAATATCTCATCTAGAACTAGCCATTAATACCCCGATATAATTAAAGAAATGAATTCATCACGATGTTCATAACGTATCAAACTATAAAATTAGAAAAAAAACTAGGTAATATTTTAACCTGTAAAATAAGCATTTCGCGAGCAAGTAGGTAGCATCTTCATTAAACTTGATAACTCAGTGGATGAGAAAGGTATCTATAACCAAAAGTTGATAAGCTGGACTGACTAATAATTGAACGAGATAATTGTTCTAACGAAAGATGCTTAAATGAAGAAATTAAACATTTAATAATAGCTCATTTTTTACTATTTCCTCTCATTATATCAACTCCTTAAATTATTTGGAGTTGCACCGTTTATACACCCACTGTCACCCAGAAAAACGGGTTAGAAAAATGAAGCAGATTTCAAAAACTGATTTTAGTTACATTTCGAAAAATGTTCCTCAATATGGGCATTTTATTGTAACATTCTTCTATACTTTCGGGATGGGTAGCTAAATCACCATGTTTAATTGTCCCGGTGGTGTACAGGCTCCGCCCTTAGTTTTTAAGTAGCGTTATAAAGAAGATAAATTGAAATATCAATATAATAGAGAAAAAATATCTTAGGATGTAGGCTTTATGCCCCTAACAATCGTAAATCGCAATCAACTTGCTCGATAGATCAAGTACTAACGGGAAACCAGTTCGAGTTTTATTCTCTAGCACGCAGATATTGAAAATAGCAAACGCTTACCGCGAGTAGAAACAAACTTCAACTGGCAGAAGGAAACCAAAAAGAACACCCCCATCCCGTTGAGTCACGATTCGCATGGCGTCGGGTAGTTAAGGGGAAACAGCAAACCAACTCCCTCAACGTGAATTCTATCGAGAGCGGGAGGGAATGTAATGAGAAGAAAACGAAAGACGAGTGGTTGGTGTGGATTCCGAGGGGAAATCGAATGATCAAAAGTTATCCCTCCGCCCCCGCTCTGCAGATAATGGAAAAGGATGCAGGAGCGACCCTTAACAGAAGTCCTTGAAACAGAAAAAGGGTCCGTCCTCTAGCGGGGAACCCTTTCGTGACTCGCTGGGGCGGGGGCGTCTCGGTTAGAGAAAGCCTATTTATTCCTCGTGATGTGAACCGCAGAGTGGGCAGTAATAGGGTTCGGGTGGAGCAACACGTTAACGTGGGGACTACGTAACAATGGTAGAGACTCCGCACCGAATCGATTCTCTTTAATGGGAAGGGATTTACTCAAATTAAAATCGGATTGCTGTGAAAAGGAGAGAAGTCCTAGGAGTATTCTTTAGAAAAGAGGGCTTCCAAATTCAGAAATATATTTCCCCCTGAAAAAAATTGCAAACATTCAAAGGATTCGGATAGAGAAAGAAGAGTACTGTTGATCAAACGCAAACTATAATTCCGAGAATATGCTTGCATGCTTACAGTATCAGATGGTTCTACGTCATCACGCAGTCCTGACTACATCATGTTTCTTATGAACGCGCGTTTCTTCGGACGCTATCTTTATTCCCTGAATTTTCACCAGTGATATCACCTCCGATGCAAACAAAAAGGTAAATCGAGATGGATTTCGGGTTATTCTAAAGATCGCCTTATTACGGTTTATCCAAAGGAAATTCTTATAACATCTGAGAATGATAATAAATCACGCTGTCTAGCCAACAACACAAGTGTGCATCAGATTGGTTGGATCCCTGCAATTTTTTTTATTTGTTAAAATAACTACGCGAGAAATGCAGTCGCCACATATCTCACCTCCGGTGTCCTTAGATGAAAAAAATTAACGGTGATCTTTTAAAACACTAACGTTCTCATTTCGAGATGGAACAACTTAACCATGCCTATCTACGAAAGCAACAGAGAACTGGCCACAAGGAACTTCTTGAGCACATCTATTCCAATTAGTTTTAGAGTGCAAGAGATAACAAATTCCGCGTAGACATCTTATCTACTTCAGCTGCGAGATCAACGCGGGCATTATTTACGCTTACAATCATCGTCCATACACTGCAGCGACATAAAGCTTTGAATGTGCCAATAGAGGACCACCTTCTCTTTCACAATTAGAATGAATAAAATAAACTTGGTGTAGTTATGATAATTTAACAAATAAATATCAGATATGTAAATACTACCGATAAAAATAATGACATATAAGACTATTCACAAATGCACATGCAGTCTCATATTACGTATTTGACCAAAGGAGATACGATACATACCATAATGATTGTATTTTGATAGTATAATATAAGTTTAGAACGAGTGTTTTTTAATTTAAAGTAGGGAATGAGAACTGGACTATTCTTCTATTCAGACATTTAATACTATTACAGCCAACTGCTGCATCACAACCTTATCGCATTCTCTGCATTTCCTCTTTAACGAGATAACGTACCGCTTGGGAGAAGTACTAATTATTTCGCTTGATAGAAAAGTAAAATAATTTCAAGTGAATTATTTATGGAGTCCTCATATAATTGCATAATTTGTGTAAGAAAAAGAATGTTAGAACACGGCTTTTAAAGAATTAGAGGTTTAAAGACACTCCGTAAGCCGTCATTGGGAAGTCCCAATGATCATTTCAGAGACAAAGCCTCCATTTTCAGGGGGTCTCCACAAGGGGACTTCGCAGAAATCGGTAATCCGGAGCTTCCCTTTTGTCCCTTAGCGCGAGTTCCGCTTACCGAAATACGGCTTACGTAGCGTTTTTAAACCTCTAAAGCATAATTTGGTTCTCCTTCAAAATATGCTAAATATCGTCGGAAACTTTAATTTACACTCTATAAACGGAAGTAGATGACAAGGTATCTACATACTAAAAATTTTAAAGTAAACTTAAATAACTGAAGTAGTCCAATATAATCAGCCCTTTCCCACTTAAGCGTACCTCCTATTATGTGTGAAGGAATACCGCTAGGTATTCATGGACTTACACATGCATTTTTAACCACATTTTTAAGGCAAAATCGTGACCTGATGCGCGCAATTTCAAAGAAAAACACACATCTTGAGTAAACATCCGCGAGCAAAGGAAAGCAAATCCGGTAAATCACGGCGTGCTTGGGGATTATTTCCCACTGTATGGAACCTTCTAAATTAGCGTCCGTCTGGGATGGCGAGGAAAACCGCTTTACCGATCAGCGTCAGCCATCCTCGTCAGAAAAACGTGCCTCGCTCTGGAAAACCCACGCTCGAGATGAGCGAAATAAAAGAGTTGTTTACGCCCGAGCTGATTTCCCCGACACGACCTCCAGAAAGAAGCGGTCCTTTCATTTTTAAGGCCTTCATTTTTTGGAGTGCGCAGGCGCTCTGCGGGGAAGGACCCCCAGCCGAGTCCGTTCCCCCCATTCCCTCCGCGCATTTTTTACGGGACTGCCCTTCTCTCAGAGGCTGCTTCCAAAAGCGCTTGAAAAGAGGAGAGAGAAAGAAAGTCCCGCGAGGGAGGATTTAAACGATTCCCTTCTCCGTTTTAATGGGAAAGCGTCACGGAATTGGCTTTTCCATGGGAGAGGGAGGGATGGAGAGTGAGCTAAATGGAAGAAAACTGCGAAGAAAGGAATAGGGAATTGAATAGGAAGAATTTTTGGTCTGCAGAGCGATTTAATTCGGGCGAGTTTCATTACGAAAGGAATACTATGTAAATTGCCAGGAAGCTAAATTTGCGATTGATACTAGAGATTGCTCTGTTTGAAATGTCGGATGAATTAACTAACTGCGGATTACTTTAAATCAAAGATAAACGACTCCTTCCTGTATTCCTCTCAATATCACTAAGGTATGCACTTTGATATAAGATTGTCGGCTGTAGATGTGTAGCCTGAAATATCATAACTATAGACCCAAATACCTAGTGATAAGGCTTGCGAGTCTTATTACTAGTGTTTTCAACACTAGTAATAAGATGTATTACTCAAGTTGGTATTCACTATTCCATTCATTCCAAGTTCTTCAATAAATCATTCCGGATTTTAAGGCTAGGACTCGTTCTACGAACATAACAAATCGATTATTCCTACATAATAATAATGAGCAGATTATTATCGGTGTGTTCCAAGATAAAAAACTTTAAAATGTACGATAATTATCATTATTTATGATCTTATATTCATTGCCATCTCCGTATTTTAGCAAGACTTTTTTAATGAGACATTCTGCGATATAAAATATTCCACTTGAGAATACAGTTTTCAAGTGGCAATATGCATCCCTGATTTTCAATGTTAACGATCTAAAAAACTATGTTTACACATACGATGACTAGAATCGGGAAATTTTCAAGCCGAAAGGAAAGTGACAATTATCAAGACTGGGTTTATGATGCATTAAACAGTTAACGATCATAAAATCCTCACTAATGATCTTTCGAGGTGCACTTCAATCGATTCCAATTTTCATCGACGACAGTCTTACAAAAAATCTATATTTTAGAACATTTTCAGATTTCCCTATCTATCTTACTCCTTCATTCACGGTTAGTATTAATTCATTTCCATTGACAATATAACCTCGTTCGACAAAAGTACTTACGAAGATCGCAAAAGAATGAAACGCCTTATACTAGGGAAAATAAAATAAAAATGAATATAAAAAGAACGTAACTAAAACGTACATGGGCACATGACGTGGCCAAAAATTGAAAAAGTTTCCTTGGGAATTCAGAATCTTTCGCATCCTCCACAACGGCTTGTCCGGGAAGACCGCGAATTCTTATCGAGGAATGAGATCCGAACCGAGACTAAAACATGTAAATTAGAAAGGAAAAGGAATAAAAGGAGAGAAAGATGGGCCGATAGAGGAGAGAAACCACGACAAGAAAAACGGGAAAATAGGAGATCGAAAGAAGATAGAAGAAGCGCGAAAGAGGAAAGGATTATGGCGTCATTCAGGAGAGAGGATATTAAAGATACGGTGCGTTAAATGGAGGGAAAAGGTAAGAGATAAGAGGTTGTGGGATGGTGCACTAAGGTTGAATATCAAGGAAATCCTAAATGAGAAACTAATATCAACACTGTTTTAAAAAGGGATAAGGGCGTAAGATGTAAAAAATAAAGGAGGTGAAAAATACAGGACAAGTGAGATGCTGACGAAAGATCTTGAAAAGGATCGTGACAGCCTGTTGAAAATTTTAGACAATCCCTCTGAAAAGGGTAACTATATTTGAATAAAAATGAGCGACCAAAATCCTGTCTATCACGCAAATCCTTACGTAAAAAAAATACATTTAACACAAAGAAAAGCGTTATTCAAAGGCTGAAAAACACAGTATTCTTGAAACAAAAGTTTGAGCGATTACAGAAGTAAACACTGCATATTCGCCCCATAACAAAGTTTATAGGATTACTGCTAAACCTATAGGCATAAATAAACATGCGTGAATGACCTTTGCGATGTTACCCTCCCAGGATAAGAAAACTATGACATCTTATATTTGCGACATTTCCACATTTTTTTATCTTTGAGAACTACTTTCGCTACATATGCAGCTTTTTTCATACATTGTCTTTTATTCTTTAGACTTCATTCATTTCATATCCTCAGGAATTTATACACTACACTCAAAAAGCTTTTTTTAACTGGGCTCCCGGATAGCCAAGTGAGCAACGCGTTCGACTTCGGTGAAAGCAGTTCCGGGTTCGATTCTCGGAGGGAAATGACCAAATTAATCGAAGCACTATTAACAATACTACTTTAATTCCCTTCTATCGCTTCAACACCAATATTATCACAATATTTTTTTTAGTAGCCTTTCATCCTACTTTTACATTTTCCTAGCCCTAAGTGTAACTCCCCTTTCACACTAGTTTTGAAAGTGTGCAGAAAATGAGCATTAGAGGTGAAGCAATTCAATTCATAAAATAATGTAATAAGTTAGACTTGAACGAAAAGAAAATTTTTCAATTTCAAATGCTACCTTTCAGAAATGAATACGGTTAATTTAATTACTATAGAAAATTCCGCAGTAAAGAATTTTAATTTATGTGAATTAAGAATGTCGAATACAAAGCAAATAGGAGATAACATTCGAAAGCATGAGAAGTTAACAGATCTCCTATATCGCACACATATTTTAAGAATCATGAACGAGACAATGGCAGATCACGGAAAAAATAAATAACAACATTTGAACGAATTAAATAAGGTATGCATCTATCATCATACTAAAAATTTTAAAGTAAACTTAAATAACTGAAGTAGTCCAATATAATCAGCCCTTTCCCACTTAAGCATACATCCTATTATGTGTGAAGGAATACCGCTAGGTATTCATGGACTTACACATGCATTTTTAACCACATTTTTAAGGCAAAATCGTGACCTGATGCGCGCAATTTCAAAGAAAAACACACATCTTGAGTAAACATCCGCGAGCAAAGGAAAGCAATTCCGGTAAATCACGGCGTGCTTGGGGATTATTTCCCACTGTATGGAACCTTCTAAATTAGCGTCCGTCTGGGATGGCGAGGAAAACCGCTTTACCGATCAGCGTCAGCCATNGACGTGAAAAATAAGCGATTTAAGAAAGATAATGATTGAGAGGAGTATCGGAAATCGAATCCATTTATACGAACCATAACAAAAAATCGCACGATGATAGCAGTGTATATTCTACCAAGCATAATAATTGACTAGTTAAAGAGAAATCAGAGAGAAATAGATTCGCAAAAATAGACTCAACCTAATTCATTCCTACCTCCCAAAAGGGGAAAGAACTGTTCATGAAATTACTCACAAAAGAAGAATCAGAAAGATGTATAATAAAAGCGATGTTCGGGTGAATTTTCGAAGCAGAAAGAGAAAAGCATTTGACCGAAATACAGATTCCCATTGATTACTCTTAATGTTACCTGTCGAGACTTATACCTTTTTTCGAAATGAAGCTATGGAGAGCTAAATTAACAACTTTACATGGAAAATGAAACACAAAACATACTTTTCTTTTTACATCCAAATATCCAACAAAAAGTACGTAATTATAATACTTTTCCTAAATAAATAACCCTTTAATTATATTAGATTGCCAAAAAAATCAGATATAAATTATTTAAAGTTTCTAGAAAAAATAATGGGATGTAGAACAACGTCCCAAATGTGAATTACAACCGAATGACTGTGGATAATTTACAAGTATTTTAGAATTGCAAAGAAAAATAAGGGAAAAAATGCCGGAATTCTCTACCAAATATGGGAATAAGGGAGATCTTGCTCACGTGTCACGAAATAAATTAATGACATAAAAATTAGCGGATACATAAATAACTAGAAAATGCAGCACCTACCGCAATCTACTTCACCAACGACATCGATTTAAATCATGTATTTACCTCTGACATTAGAGATGCAGCGTAGGAGAACTTGGCTTTAACTAGCGCGTAGAGCAATTCCTCGCCACTTCCGATCAATCGCTCTGTCCTTCAATTAAAATGGGACCAAAGTAAAAAATGAACTTGATGTCACGAAAGCAGTAGCAAATGGGTTCAGAATTGAGGTCGAACGATCGCGTGCGCGAAGGGCATCAATACCCATCGCCATGCAAGCAATTGATTAGCAAGTTCGAATTAAGGACTGAAAACATCGGTACTTTCTCATCTAGACCCTCATTCTCTCGCGAATCAACTGGCATAGATCTTTTAAATGGAGGCAGCGTCAATTTGCTCCGACCAGCCAAAAAGATTAAACGCAGTCGAAAGAGAGTTATATTAGTGTCGGAAGATATGTCATGTAATGAGAAATTAAGTGTACCACACACAATATTTCAAACTGATTTGGAAGCAAAAAATGTTCGCAGAAAGAAAAGAGATAAAATTTGAAAAAATAATTTACAGAAGAATGAAAATTAAAATGGCCACGACTTGAAAAATATTATCACTTTTATAATAATAGTGATTTTTATCCTTCAACGTTTCACTTAACTTTCTCAATATCTGCTCATTTCTCTGAAAATTAGCAGATTTAGAGAAAGTTTTAATCAATTTAAGTAAGTGATTACCAGAATAGGTCGGTCGGAAAAAATAATTCGTTAAGCGATAAAACGCTACATTTACCACAGCATCACATCCACACATTTTGCACGCATTTTCGGATTCAGAGAAGAGATTCCACTCGACTTACAAGCATTGAAGAGCACGACCAACGAAAACAAATTTCACATCCGATTGTTCGTCCTCGCCGGTGAAAAATTTAGCCCGCGGTCTTTCCGCTCATATTATAGACTCACACGACGCTCGGAATCACTATAGTTGTATCATTTTGAGGAGCACTCGTGCGTGGAGAAAAGGATTACTCGTGGAAGGGATGTATAATTTATACTTTGCGATCGTTCTTTTGGAATAGTCCATGCCCGCCGGTTACAATTTAGGCTCGTTCTGGCTCTATGCTGAGCGGAAGGCATTATTCATTCATTTCTCTCGATCCACTCTCAATAAAACGAACGCTGTAGAGAAAGACGGTCATTATGGTCACGCCTTCGGCAGAAGTACATCTTTATAGTTGACATGGAAACGAAAGAATCATATAAATTAGGGGATTTCTCCGAACGAGTTATTTGCTTTTACGATTCGCCGTCGCTTGTTCAAATTTTGATAGGACTGAAAATATCGTAAATCAAACAGCGGATGTTTGCAAAGGCGAGGAAATCGTATAACAGAAACAATGAAATGGGTCTGTTAGAAGAAATCGCGAAGGATCTACACGCTAATCTAAACGGAAAATTTGCTGGTAGAGGAATAATAAACGGAAAATTTGCTTGTAGAGGAATAATAAGTTCAATTTGACATTGACATACATTGACCAGAGCAAGTATGAACAGAGGAAGAAATATTCACTCACATCTAAGGCCATAAATAATGTGCACAATTCCATTATTTTCAACCATTAACAAAGATTAAATATTCATGAGAACTGATGACATCCATAAAAAGATAATTCTTCGAAAAGGATGTGGAATATAAACAGGAGAAGAAAGTATAAAAAGATTGGTGTTAAAATAATTACACATCATTTACCTTACAAATTTTTCCTTGGAGATATGCTCTATTTTTCATTTGTAAAGGGTTCCATATTATTTTTACAATCGCTTGATTATCTTAAGTTCTAGCATATAATTAAAGACGCATACGAATGCATGATGAAAATAATCCTTCATTCTGTTTCCATGGATGAGGAACGAAAAAATTGATAACTACTAATTAAGATAAGTTTATGCTAGAAGGCAATTTCTATCTCATAGAAAAATATCTCCATTAACATACCTTAGAATAACTGAGATAACTGTTTCGATTATTCTCATGAAATACATCTTTGAAATCGGAATAAAACAAAGCTAAAAAGATTTAGCAGAATCACCGCAAGAATCAAACACATCATTACAAAGCGGTGCTTGGCCACTGATTTCCGTGAAATCTGGAATCATAAAATGAAGTTTTGACTGCATAAAAGGAACCAATGAATCAAATTATACGTTGAATTTCATGATGAAATCGACGTGGAAAGGCGTAACTTTGCGGAAAGCCATGAAAAGAAGCACACATTTTTTTTTAAATTTCATTTTACTAAATGAATAATGCTGCCGAACAAAGTAGAGGAAGAGAGACAACCATTGTAAACACAGCTCTAACTGAAAAGTATTGAATACAAGATTCGCTGATTTCTAAGTCTCTCGGAAGAGCATGCAATATATTTCCTAATACCAGAAATGGTCATTAAGTTACTCTGTATAAAACTAAATTAAATAAAAACCGATAAAAAATTGAGGAACCTAATGCAATAAAATGGAAAAATGCGACTGTACAGCAAGTGAAGTGACTGATTTAAATTTTCTAGGCATGTCCAGTTGATTGCGTCACCGGATCTTGAAGGAAGGGTTGCACATGTTTGACGTCAACCACCATATCAGATGGTCTATCATTGATATGTAAATCAAAATCACACGCCCTATCACCCAAAGCCTTATAATAAGTCAACGCGACATCGTCTCATATAAACACTGCCTTGCATCGAAATGTAAATGCGATGTAATCACTGAAACCGGATTGAACCGTTACTCGATCGAAAGAAGCCTATATCTTTCCATTACCTTCTGGGCGTGTTTTTCATGTCGTAAATTCAATATGAAAATTAAAATATCATTCATGGTATCTAAAAAGAGGTCGAATTACGAATTAATTTGACGTGTGATCCAAAAGGCTAATAAGGGATAATAAATAGTAGAAATGCAGCACGATATATGTAAAAATTAGCATCACGGTTAGAAATGTAATGAAACTAATTAAGATGACGACCTTAAGTGGAGAAATAAATCAGATGATAAACAAATATTACGAAACAAAACATGATACTAGTGAAATAGATTCGAAATAATTTTACACGTAAGAAAAATGAATGATCCTCGACGTAAAGAGTTTTTGATCGGGTAACAAAAATAATCAAATCACATATGGACTGAGTCAAGTCAACTGACATAAGGATTGAAATAACAAAAACGAACTTCATGATCCTTATCAATTCAGTCAGTTCTGTAGTGCTTTATAAAATTCGCATACCTCGACAGAGATGATTTATACACGCTCAAATGTGATGCAAACTAACTTCCAAACCATCCCTTCTGCGAGTCAATTTTTTCCTTGAAATGTTTATTGATTATATTTACAATTCCAAACATAACATTATGTACTATCTAAGAAATTCCTTGCAGAAGATGTTTCCTGCAGATCTTGAGATACAGATATAAGAAATAATACTTATTTATTTTCTATCACTTTTGATGCTAATTTTCAATCTAATTATCATCAAAGGAAAACTGAATTCAATAAACGTAAGATGAAAAACTTAGTAAGCGAGAAACTGAAAAACCAAATTAATTCAAGCATCTAGAAATTTTTCACAAATATTGGCCCAAATAATCTCCTCTTCCATCTAGCTTATATAGGATAAATGAGTCGACTACTGAATTAAGTTTTCTGTATACGACTATAAACACAAAAGTAAGGGAAATGTGAACTAATATATAAATTTAGATTAATTCTCCACCAAAGACGTCTAAGACAAACATAAGCACGTACGTGGTAAAGTTGGAGCTGGGCATAAAAATCACCGAATAACTTTTTAGAATTTTTCTTCTATTGTTGAGAAGGTAATATAACACACATATGTATTACATCAATTAATACGTAAAATCTCTTGCGGATAGAAACCAACAATATGTAGATAAACATATATTAAGATTTGACCACTTCGTGATCCACCAGAAAAATCCTTGCGCAGGTCATGATATCCCGGCGTCATAACGACGCCTGGGCATTATCTACATCACCATTCACTCCTAAAACCGCAAGACCTTCAACATACCACCCATTTAATGAAGTCTGATTCAGAGTCGGAAAACTACCTGAGTCCATTTACTGACGAAAATAACAGGTAAAGCGCTGGGTGTATCACCTCTCCAATTTTCCAAGCTTCTTAGCTTTCAAACCGAAAACCCTGAAGTACAGTTCGAAAGCTTTATCCGAAAAAGTTTTAACGAGAATCCGTCACGGATTCGAAAGGCAAAGAAAGAGAGAAGGATGATGCGTTATTGAGCAGGAAAGATAAATTTTCGAAGTTGGTCGTATTACAAACTTTGGCAAATATGGCAGGCGGCCATCAATCATATGCAGCAATCCTACATTAAATTGCGTGGAAAGGGTCTTCCAAATTACCTATTCTTTTAATGCTCCATCAAAAACCGATCTGCAATCAACTCTGGATCAATAATCCGTTTTCCTTATATGGTCGGAGATGAATCATCTGCCCACATAATGCGCCAATTCAATTCTTTCTTCTTTTCCCGAGGACTGTTCTGTAGTTCTAAACTTTCCAAGCGGGTGAAACTGAGCCAGTTCTTCCACTCACTTCCAATCTGGCTCTTCAACGCAGATGATACCCACCATAAAAGATTTTATGGGGAGAAGCTCATCCTTTTGAATTTACGACTCGTAGTAGTAGTAGTATTATTGTTAAAAGTGCTTCGACAGCTTAGGTCATTTCGCACGTAGGCCCCCACCGGGAATCGAACCCGGGACCGCTTTCGTTGCAATAGAACGCGTTGCCCACTTGGCTATCCGGAAGCCCTTTACGACTCGGATTAACTAAACGAATGGATTGCTGGTTTTAAACAAACATCATGAGAAGTAAAATTCGAGTCGCGTACGATATCTCCGATAAAGGAGCTACAAATACATTAAAAGATTAAACAAGCGCTCTCGTACCGAACAATCCTAGCAGGAAATTGGCGCTCCAATTGTGTTAAAATATTTTATTTTGAAAGAAGCTTTAAAGTGATGGCACTAAAAGTTTGTAAANATCATTATTTATGATCTTATATTCATTGCCATCTCCGTATTTTAGCAAGACTTTTTTAATGAGACATTCTGCGATATAAAATATTCCACTTGAGAATACAGTTTTCAAGTGGCAATATGCATCCCTGATTTTCAATGTTAACGATCTAAAAAACTATGCTTACAAATACGATGACTAGAATCGCGAAATTTTCAAGCCGAAAGGAAAGTGACAATTATCAAGACTGGGTTTATGATGCATTAAACAGTTAACGATCATAAAATCCTCACTAATGATCTTTCGAGGTGCACTTCAATCGATTCCAATTTTCATCGACGACAGTCTTACAAAAAATCTATATTTTAGAACATTTTCAGATTTCCCTATCTATCTTACTCCTTCATTCACGGTTAGTATTAATTCATTTCCATTGACAATATAACCTCGTTCGACAAAAGCATTTACGAAGATCACAAAAGAATGAAACGCCTTATACTAGGGAAAATAAAAATGGATATAAAAAGAACGTAACTAAAACGTAGATGGGCACATGACGTGGCTAAAAATTGAAAACGTTTCCTTGGGAATTCAGAATCTTTCGCATCCTCCACAACGGCTTGTCCGGGAAGACCGCGAATTCTTATCGAGGAATGAGATCCGAACCGAGACTAAAACATGTAAATTAGAAAGGAAAAGGGATAAAAGGAGAGAAAGATGGGCCGATAGAGGAGAGAAACCACGACAGGAAAAACGGGAAAATAAGAGATCGAAAGAAGATAGAAGAAGCGCGAAAGAGGAAAGGATTATGGCGTCATTCAGGAGAGAGGACATTAAAGATACGGTGCGTTAAATGGAGGGAAAAGGTAAGAGATAAGAGGTTGTGTGATGGTACACTAAGGTTGAATTTCAAGGAAATCCTAAATGAGAAACTAATATCAACACTGTTTTAAAAAGGGATAAGGGCGTAAGATGTAAAAAATAAAGGAGGTGAAAAATACAGGACAAGTGAGATGCTGACGAAAGATCTTAAAAAGAATCATGACAGCCTGTTGAAAATTTTAGAAAATCCCTCTGAAAAGGGTAACTATATTTGAATAAAAATGAGCGACCAAAATTCTGTCTATCACGCAAATCCTTACGTAAAAAAAATACATTTAACACAAAGAAAAGCGTTATTCAAAGGCTGAAAAACACAGTATTCTTGAAACAAAAGTTTGAGCGATTACAGAAGTAAACACTGCATATTCGCCCCATAACAAAGTTTATAGGATTACTGCTAAACCTATAGGCATAAATAAACATGCGTGAATGACCTTTGCGATGTTACCTTCCCAGGATAAGAAAACTATGACATCTTATATTTGCGACATTTCCACATTTTTTTATCTTTGAGAACTACTTTCGCTACATATGCAGCTTTTTTCATACATTGTCCTTTATTCTTTAGACTTCATTCATTTCATATCCTCAGGAATTTATACACTACACTCAAAAAGCTTTTTTTAACTGGGCTCCCGGATAGCCAAGTGAGAAACGCGTTCGACTTCGGTGAAAGCAGTTCCGGGTTCGATTCTCGGAGGGAAATGACCAAATTAATCGAAGCACTATTAACAATACTACTTTAATTCCCTTCTATCGCTTCAACACCAATATTATCACAATATTTTTTTTAGTAGCCTTTCATCCTACTTTTACATTTTCCTAGCCCTAAGTGTAACTCCCCTTTCACACTAGTTTTGAAAGTGTGCAGAAAATGAGCATTAGAGGTGAAGCAATTCAATTCATAAAATAATGTAATAAGTTAGACTTGAACGAAAAGAAAATTTTTCAATTTCAAATGCTACCTTTCAGAAATGAATACGGTTAATTTAATTACTATAGAAAATTCCGCAGTAAAGAATTTTAATTTATGTGAATTAAGAATGTCGAATACAAAGCAAATAGGAGATAACATTCGAAAGCATGAGAAGTTAACAGATCTCCTATATCGCACACATATTTTAAGAATCATGAACGAGACAATGGCAGATCACGGAAAAAATAAATAACAACATTTGAACGAATTAAATAAGGTATGCATCTATCATCATACTAAAAATTTTAAAGTAAACTTAAATAACTGAAGTAGTCCAATATAATCAGCCCTTTCCCACTTAAGCATACATCCTATTATGTGTGAAGGAATACCGCTAGGTATTCATGGACTTACACATGCATTTTTAACCACATTTTTAAGGCAAAATCGTGACCTGATGCGCGCAATTTCAAAGAAAAACACACATCTTGAGTAAACATCCGCGAGCAAAGGAAAGCAATTCCGGTAAATCACGGCGTGCTTGGGGATTATTTCCCACTGTATGGAACCTTCTAAATTAGCGTCCGTCTGGGATGGCGAGGAAAACCGCTTTACCGATCAGCGTCAGCCATCCTCGTCAGAAAAACGTGCCTCGCTCTGGAAAACCCACGCTCGAGATGAGCGAAATAAAAGAGTTGTTTACGCCCGAGCTGATTTCCCCGACACGACCTCCAGAAAGAAGCGGTCCTTTCATTTTTAAGGCCTTCATTTTTTGGAGTGCGCAGGCGCTCTGCGGGGAAGGACCCCCAGCCGAGTCCGTTCCCCCCATTCCCTCCGCGCATTTTTTACGGGACTGCCCTTCTCTCAGAGGCTGCTTCCAAAAGCGCTTGAAAAGAGGAGAGAGAAAGAAAGTCCCGCGAGGGAGGATTTAAACGATTCCCTTCTCCGTTTTAATGGGAAAGCGTCACGGAGTTGGCTTTTCGTGGGAGAGGGAGGGATGGAGAGTGAGCTAAATAGAAGAAAATTGCGAAGAAAGGAATAGGGAATTGAATAGGAAGATTTTTGGGCTGCAGAGCGATTTAATTCGGGCGAGTTTCATTACGAAAGGAATACTATGTAAATTGCCAGGAAGCTAAATTTGCGATTGATACTAGAGATTGCTCTGTTTTGAAATGTCGAATGAATTAACTGCGGATTACTTTAAATCAAAGATAAACGACTCCTTCCTGTATTCCTCTCAATATCACTAAGGTATGCACTTTGATATAAGATTGTCGGCTGTAGATGTGTAGCCTGAAATATCATAACTATAGACCCAAATACCTAGTGATAAGGCTTGCGAGTCTTATTACTAGTGTTTTCAACACTAGTAATAAGATGTATTACTCAAGTTGGTATTCACTATTCCATTCATTCCAAGTTCTTCAATAAATCATTCCGGATTTTAAGGCTAGGACTCGTTCTACGAACATAACAAATCGATTATTCCTACATAATAATAATGAGCAGATTATTATCGGTGTGTTCCAAGATAAAAAACTTTAAAATGTACGATAATTATCATTATTTATGATCTTATATTCATTGCCATCTCCGTATTTTAGCAAGACTTTTTTAATGAGACATTCTGCGATATAAAATATTCCACTTGAGAATACAGTTTTCAAGTGGCAATATGCATCCCTGATTTTCAATGTTAACGATCTAAAAAACTATGCTTACAAATACGATGACTAGAATCGCGAAATTTTCAAGCCGAAAGGAAAGTGACAATTATCAAGACTGGGTTTATGATGCATTAAACAGTTAACGATCATAAAATCCTCACTAATGATCTTTCGAGGTGCACTTCAATCGATTCCAATTTTCATCGACGACAGTCTTACAAAAAATCTATATTTTAGAACATTTTCAGATTTCCCTATCTATCTTACTCCTTCATTCACGGTTAGTATTAATTCATTTCCATTGACAATATAACCTCGTTCGACAAAAGCATTTACGAAGATCACAAAAGAATGAAACGCCTTATACTAGGGAAAATAAAAATGGATATAAAAAGAACGTAACTAAAACGTAGATGGGCACATGACGTGGCTAAAAATTGAAAACGTTTCCTTGGGAATTCAGAATCTTTCGCATCCTCCACAACGGCTTGTCCGGGAAGACCGCGAATTCTTATCGAGGAATGAGATCCGAACCGAGACTAAAACATGTAAATTAGAAAGGAAAAGGGATAAAAGGAGAGAAAGATGGGCCGATAGAGGAGAGAAACCACGACAGGAAAAACGGGAAAATAAGAGATCGAAAGAAGATAGAAGAAGCGCGAAAGAGGAAAGGATTATGGCGTCATTCAGGAGAGAGGACATTAAAGATACGGTGCGTTAAATGGAGGGAAAAGGTAAGAGATAAGAGGTTGTGTGATGGTACACTAAGGTTGAATTTCAAGGAAATCCTAAATGAGAAACTAATATCAACACTGTTTTAAAAAGGGATAAGGGCGTAAGATGTAAAAAATAAAGGTGAAAAATACAGGACAAGTGAGATGCTGACGAAAGATCTTAAAAAGAATCATGACAGCCTGTTGAAAATTTTAGAAAATCCCTCTGAAAAGGGTAACTATATTTGAATAAAAATGAGCGACCAAAATTCTGTCTATCACGCAAATCCTTACGTAAAAAAATACATTTAACACAAAGAAAAGCGTTATTCAAAGGCTGAAAAACACAGTATTCTTGAAACAAAAGTTTGAGCGATTACAGAAGTAAACACTGCATATTCGCCCCATAACAAAGTTTATAGGATTACTGCTAAACCTATAGGCATAAATAAACATGCGTGAATGACCTTTGCGATGTTACCTTCCCAGGATAAGAAAACTATGACATCTTATATTTGCGACATTTCCACATTTTTTTATCTTTGAGAACTACTTTCGCTACATATGCAGCTTTTTTCATACATTGTCCTTTATTCTTTAGACTTCATTCATTTCATATCCTCAGGAATCTATACACTACACTCAAAAAGCTTTTTTTAACTGGGCTCCCGGATAGCCAAGTGGGAAACGCGTTCGACTTCGGTGAAAGCAGTTCCGGGTTCGATTCTCGGAGGGAAATGACCAAATTAGTCGAAGCACTATTAGCAATACTACTTTAATTCCCTTCTATCGCTTCAACACCACTATTATCACAATATTTTTTTAGTAGCCTTTCATCCTACTTTTACATTTTCCTAGCCCTAAGTGTAACTCCCCTTTCACACTAGTTTTGAAAGTGTGCAGAAAATGAGCATTAGAGGTGAAGCAATTCAATTCATAAAATAATGTAATAAGTTAGACTTGAACGAAAAGAAAATTTTTCAATTTCAAATGCTACCTTTCAGAAATGAATACGGTTAATTTAATTACTATAGAAAATTCCGCAGTAAAGAATTTTAATTTATGTGAATTAAGAATGTCGAATACAAAGCAAATAGGAGATAACATTCGAAAGCATGAGAAGTTAACAGATCTCCTATATCGCACACATATTTTAAGAATCATGAACGAGACAATGGCAGATCACGGAAAAAATAAATAACAACATTTGAACGAATTAAATAAGGTATGCATCTATCATCATACTAAAAATTTTAAAGTAAACTTAAATA
>KZ308380.1:447945-458248 GCA_000376725.2 Ladona fulva | reverse complement strand
TCCAATTGTGTTAAAATATTTTATTTTGAAAGAAGCTTTAAAGTGATGGCACTAAAAGTTTGTAAAGAATTGCCTGGCCCTGTTAAAAATACTGATGATACAAAAATTGGCAAAAATTTTTCGAAATATCTTCTGACAAAAATATATTTAAGTGTGAATGTCTTTGTCAATAAACACAAGTTTAATTAGATAATAATAAATCTATAATATATGATTATAATACAATGTTAGGTCCTGTAATTGTATTAAAATGTTATGTATATTTGTAAATGGTAATGTTTAATCATTATAAAAGGTAAAATGTTGTGATTGTAATTACACGTAACGAAGATTTGCAATTACCAGTTATAGTAAAATTGTAACTACCCAGGGCAATAACTTTTCCTATCAATTCTTATTTATGTCCTTGGATAGACATATTTATCATTTAATTATTATTAATATCCCAAGCTGAAAGTCGGACGAAATTTTCAGCCCCAGAGAAACTAGCTTAAATAAGAATGAGAAACAAAAAATATTAATGAGTAAATTCTGAAAGCTAAGCTTAAAACGTATAAATGTGTAAAGAAAAGAGTTTAAGCTCCTTCGAGCAAAGGAGACAACTCTACACCTTTTATAAGATATCATGACGTTCTTTCACGAAATGTTTCTCCTTGAAAAACGTGATGTATACATTAATAAAACTGAGAATGAAAATTCTGGAAAAAAATACCGCCACCATCAAAGCATATAGCACACAATCTAAAGAAAAGGTTACCGAACCGTGAATGGTACAGAAGTGTTTGAGACCCTCTGTTTCTATCCAGACCAGCTCTCTTTCCCTTCAAGTAAGTACTATTGGAGACCATCATGAATAAAGCGGAGAAATATCATGGAATTAGTTTACAACAGAAAGAATGAACTTTATTTTCCAAATAAAAGCATATAATAAGCTAATAAAATACTTAAGAAAGACAAACCATTTAACTGCTGGATGAAATTTAAAAATTGTGAACCAAGGTGTTGCTCTCCATGATAGCAAGAGAAAAGTACTCATTACTAACGTTTACTAAGAAAACAGCAATATTTTAAAATAAGATTACTACAAGACTAAAGTAAAGAGTACAAAAATAGAAAATTAGGGGAATTAAGACTTTTGAAATACATGAAGTGACATGAAAAATAAAATCGCTTTTGTGCATTGCCTTCGAAAAGAAAAAAATACGCATCTGAATGCCTTTCGGTAAAATCGATGATTGATCGATTCCGAGAAGAGGCTAATGTGAAGATGATCCGCTTCCGTAAAACTTCTTAAGAGCAATTTATCACTCATTTCTTCACTGGACAGGTAAATTGAATTCCATCGTCATTTCAAAAAGAGAGATGAGAATATTTTTGCAGAAAACCAGAAAGGGAACCAGATTTATAGAGGAGTTCCACTTCAAGAACCGGGCCCGTTTCGAGACACTGGAGAACCTATTGCTGTTTCAACTCCTGAAAGAGTGTCTAGATTTCATTTCACCCTCCATAAGAAAATTAACGATCCAATACAGAAAATACACGCGTTACGTAAATCAGCGCTAGAACAAAGTCAAAACCAGAGATGGGGAACCTTTCATCTTGGGAAGGCCGCATTAATCATGTATACCATGCATAAGAAACCATTAGTCTTCCGGACAGCCAGATGGGTAGCACGTTCGCCTATTGCGAGAGCCGTTCGATTCATGGTGGAGGTTCATGTGTGCAAAATGACCTCATCTATCGAATTTGAAGATACTGCAACTAGGAAACCATTAGGATAAATACGAATCCAGCATACTGCAATTGGGTTGCGTGTAGTCTACATTAAAATATTTCAGCGTCGAAATCAATTAAATTCTTACGATATGAGTTAAATTCTTATGTTTACATGAGTAGAATAATTTCTATATTACCTGCATTTGAGGCAATAAAAAATGTTTGGAAACAAAATAACTAAAATCCAAGCATCACGAAGCTAAGAAAAGGTCACACTGAACGCCCGAAAAGACCACCAGTTCCTCTCCTCTAAGCTAAACTATACTGAGAGAATACTTGATGATGATACGTTTACACGAAAAACATATTCGAGGGAAACAATTTTTACCGTTTTGAACAGCTCTTTCCCATTTGGCTAGCCGTATTCGGATTTTTTATGCACTGCCGTAGTAATGAGTCAATGATAAGAAGCCTCTTCTTATATTTTATTTTATAAAAATCGAAAGACAAATATT
This sequence comes from Ladona fulva, assembly GCA_000376725.2. NCBI lineage: Eukaryota > Metazoa > Arthropoda > Insecta > Odonata > Libellulidae > Ladona > Ladona fulva. The sequence continues at coordinate 456,017 of KZ308380.1, read as the reverse complement.
TCTTTCGGAATACTTACGTGTAATACGATACAGCTAACTCGTTCAAGATGAAGGTTCAAGATTTAATTGAAAAATAACTGAAGGATGACATGCGAAAAGATTTACTATGGAGAAAAGATAAAAAATCTCGAGCGACGCCAATGATCTTAACATCCCTCCGCACTTTTTACCAGCTTCTTCCGCCGTAAAACCCGACGGCGCATGCGATGCAAATTCCTTCATCAAAACAGCGTGCTGGTTTGACCCTTCTATTCTACATAATTAAAAACCTACGGTCAAAGCTGTTCTCCACGCGATTCCAAGTGGTTAACTCATAGATTTCTCGAGGCAATCTTTAACGGAAGCCAGCGCCGACATGCGAAATACTGCGAGAAGTTCAGGATGAAAATGGCGATTTAATGCAAAGCCAAAATGGTGTAATTAGGAAAATATGAGCTTTATATTCCCATGACCTTGCAAAGATAAATTTCTTCGCGTAGTTTGAGTTTATTAGCTATTGCCTCTATCTAATTGGGTTAATTTGCAAAATCTTGATCGAATACATAACACGGAAAATAATTTCTCACTGAAAGTAAATCAACAGAGATGTCTAAAAGCATAAAATACTTATAGTATATAATACTGGTATAACTTGAAAGTTCTACTTTTTATTTCACGTTTGCATCACCAATACAAATAACGCAGCCAGTAGAAAATAGATTATGGAACTTCAAATAAATTATATTTTGAATTTTTAATAATCATACCAAAAAATTCTTGATTCCCAACTTCCAGTTACAACGGTATCATTTAAGGGAAGATTATAGACTCTGAAGATTCCAGAATACTCCCAGTAATCAACTTAAAAACTAAGAGCCATAAAAGATGCATATCTAAGCTATTCGCTGATTCCGGAATTAAAACAGAGAAGACGGCCCAGATAAGGTTTTTGGATCCCACCCAATCTACAGTTTTGTTTCTGTTTCCAAAGGTAAGAATTCCCCAAATGAGCATCTCACAAGTTCAACCAAACACACAAGTTTCAAATAACGTGAATAAAATTCACGTTATTCAATAAAAACACACGACATGACTTTCTAGAGGGAATTGCCCAGTAAATGCCCAAAGAAATCCTTGAAAACTGCTATTCTGATTATTACCAGCAAAAAAAGCTTTTATACCTATATATGGGGAAGTAGAAAAATCAATATTTTTGCCTGATTAAATAAATAGGTACGAATAAAATTAATATGTAGAGGCTGTACTTGGTGGAACGCCATGATAACACTAAGACAAAGAAACACTTTGTATGTTCCACAACTTAATGTATTGTACCTGATGATGACCAGCCTTGGTCGAAACCGGTCGAAATTAAAAATAGGTACGTATAACCTCGCAATGTCACGCAACCGGCAATTAACTCAATGAGACAATGTTGCATTAAAAGAATTCCGACAGGTCGAGAAATCAATCCTTACTATAAAACTTAATAGACTAACGAAACTATATTTCACACACTGAAGCGAGTTAGCCACTTCTGATTCTTGCAAAGAAAAACAGTGAAGAGAAAGGAATTGCTTTGTTTGGATCATTCGGATGTTATATTACTGTTTCGAAATCGACAATACATAGCTAAGGATATGATGCTTCCTTTCAAGGCAGCGCGAAAAATTTGTAAAGCGTAAACATTACAGAATTGATGACATATAGGATCAAGTCGCTCCATCGCTGGTTTCAAGACATTGCTAAACAAAAATTGATAGAAGATTGTTATTAACAGTGCTGACTACCAGTAAACAACAAAGAGTAGCAAAGTCGAGCACCGCTTCGAGTTTAGAATATTAAGTTTTCACTGTATGAAAAATAATTTCGTCAAAAAATTATGGTATCAATCCCCTCTGGCATGACTTTGTGGTAAGTCTTCATAACGTAAAACAATGAAATGATAAAGCATTTATGAACCACAATAATGCAGTGCCTGGTGATGACGCGTCGAAACCTAGGTTACCCATAAAGCTATTTTTCGTGGTACGGATGTGTTAAAATTTCATTGTTTCACGCTAAAACACTATGTTTTTTGCAAATATCAAAAACTTTCAAACTTTTACTCAAGCCCGGAATGCGTTTATATAAATTTATCCTACTTTAGTACAGGAGATTTCAAGAAATGATGTAAGAGTTTCTTATGTCACGACAGCCAAGGATTCAGATAGCTTATTGTGTATAAGAATTTAACTTCGAAATGTTTGTACAAAGTAATACGCACATTAATAACATTTAAATTTTACGAATTTCATTAACAAGGTAATTGAGAAACCTTTGCAAGTTCTACACTGAAAACGACAACTTATTTGCAAGAGTTAACCTTCCCAGACGGTATAAAATGTAGCTATTTCAAAGGTCCGTAATTTTCCATTTTAATGGCTAAGCATTTTTCGCCTAGCAAGTTTTCGAGCACAAGTATTTCTCACGCTTTGACGGGAGGAAGAGCGGCCTACTTTGCGGCGAAATTTTCACTGAGGTCATGTTTGCGGACTCTTGCTGTAATAGAAAAATCAAATGTCCGGAAAAAAGAGAACAAAATAACTCTGGATACATAATGACTTTGCGGTCTAATTTCTTTTATGGGAGTGCAGTTTCATCGTCCTCATATGAGCATGGGAGTACTCCATCAAGTTTGAAAAATAGTTTTTTTTCACAAGGTACAAATATAAAATCATCTTTATTTCAATGAACCATGCATTACAACTGAAATAATAAATAATAATGCTTTTTATCCATATTTCTTTATCTTTAATTACTTAAATATGAACAGCAAAATTAACAAATGTTTTCATGATTCCCTTTTCCACCATTTCTATAATCTCACAGTTGTTTTCAATGCTGCATGCATTATTAGATATCGGTATATTCCAGCTCTAATAAAAATTCGATTCCTTATTCTGAGAAAAAGAAGATACTTTACGCTACAGCAATTAGTTTAGTTCCTACTGATCACGAGGGAAAAGTTACGTTTTCACCGCTTATCAGCGGACGAGCCTTTACTGCAGAATCCAGACATTTATAAGTTAGAAAAGGAAATAGTCGAGGGAATGCCATATTGCATCCCCTGATGTCATCTTATCCACAATTACTAATTAATGAGGAAGGTGCTATAGGCATTCTTCGGCTAGGCTTCCGCGAATAAAATCAATGGTGAATTATTATTCGAAACGTCGTAAATAAATATTCAGAGGAAACCTCCATTCAAAAAATATTTCTCCTACGTAGAAACTCAAGATGCACTAAAAAGCGGCAACAAAATATGAGAATACAAAATTCAGCGGATTTACTTCTTCCCTCTTTATTCCAATTCAGGAGAAAAGGAAATCCATCTTATGAATTCCAGGGATATTTTTCTAATTACAGTCCTTAAGCAGTACAAACAATTTATATCAGCCGTAAATTTATATATTTATTTAATATGATTCAAAAACAGCCAATTTGACCAATTACAATGAATCGTACCAAATTTTATAAATATTAACAAGAAAACATGGTGATGCAACAACAAATAACAAATAAACAAGAAGGCTAAATAAGCTAAAGAGATTAATAAATAGAAGAAAGGAGCGAATTTACTGGGGAAACAGTTCAAGAGAAGGGTTGAAAGACAAAAGGGAGTTAAAAAGTTTTGGGATGCGATAGAAAATTGACTTTTAAGAGATGGAAAGTCGGAAACGAGGTGTGTGAAGGTGGTTAGAATTGCGGGTAGGGGGAGTTGGTGAGAAATTGTTCGGTTTCTCACAATTTTGTAACTAAAAATATCCACAAATGTTGCACATCATACTCCTCGATAATTTTACATGATAGAAGTTGTGTTTGTGAACAAAATTACCGAAATATAGAGAATGAAGAGAGGCTTCCTGAATGCTTATGGAATGAACGTTCCCGTTAGTATCTATGAATGGTTGTTCTGTCAATATCGAAATTCACTCACAAAACTAAATTAATTCATGTTTACTTTTACGAAACAAGTTATGGGTCCCATTTTAATACCGTAAGTAAATTATTGCTCAGTTTTCATCTCTGAGGACTTTCATGCTTCTTCGACCATAACGACTCTGATAAAAATTTCACTTAACTTAAACATTAATAATGCTTCAATATGAATATACATAAGACCGGAAAGATATAATCGCTTAGTGGTAACAGTTGACTACAGTTAATAAACACTGCTCTGACTTCAACTTCAACGCAATCGGTGTAAATCTCAGCTTCACAGCGCTGAATCTCTCGTAAAAACCAATCACTAATTCATTTAATATTTCTCATTGTGGCTGTTTAATCGAATATCATTACAAATGCTCTTAATACGTAGCAATTGAACAATTTCATTGCTATTATATTTGATGGTATAAGTAAAATATTTCTACGGATGAATGACTATTACTTGAAATGTAGTTGATGTTTGAGTTCATCATAGCCAAGCAATTCCTACCTGACTTTACTATTAGCTTAAATTCGTAATTTTTTTCTTGTGGAGGAGCTCATAACTTTCTCTAATATTCTAATTATTTGTCCAATAATGAATAATCATGATTATGGAGGCTCTGATGAGCACATCTGGTTCAATAAAAATCTTCACAGCATATGTAACTATAACATAAGATGAAAAACTTAGTAAGCGAGAAACTGAAAAACCAAATTAATTCAAGCATCTAGAAATTTTTCACAAATATTGGCCCAAATAATCTCCTCTTCCATCTAGCTTATATAGGATAAATGAGTCGACTACTGAATTAAGTTTTCTGTATACGACTATAAACACAAAAGTAAGGGAAATGTGNCTAATTATTAGTCCAATAATGAATAATCATGATTATGGAGGCTCTGATGAGCACATCTGGTTCAATAAAAATCTTCACAGCATATGTAACTATAACACATCTAACGGTGACGCCCCTTTGAATATAGCGTCCTGGGGCGGTTTACTCATTAGCTGCTGCCGGTCCTGAGTAAATAATTTCTTTTTCCGAGATATTTTAACGTTCGCAGCTCCTTTCCGGTAAATTATACCAAAACCACTAGCGTAATAGAAAACCCAACCGGACCTCCCAAGGAGAACTCATTTACATCACCGATAAGATTCCTGCTGCGCTGGTAACGAAAGAAACGTACAAATTCTAAAAAAACGTGAACCGACAAAAGGAAAATTTACTCCGTCCACAGGCGATGTCGCATGGGACTTCCTGCGGCATTCCGCAAGCACAGCTTCCGGTGTGAGACGGCGCTCGGACCCCCTAAGACAAGTGCGTGCGCGTGTGGTGTCGAGTGGGAGAGCCTTACACGGTGCCTGCTTGGGAGGGAAGCCCTTAAGCAAGAGAAAGGGGAGTCGAGGGAGAACACGAGCGGAAATAGATTGGCACACACGCTGAAGGGTTCATCAGAAGGGAAAGGACGGATGGATACAGATGGAAATGTCAAGGCAGCCTTCGACGCTAACGAAAACGAAACTTCCGCCGATGCTAAATTGCGTGTGTTAAAGGGTGATTCGATTGAGAATGGTCTTATCCCTAGGGTGCCGTTAAGTCGGTATTTCTGGAACGGCTCAAAAAGCCTAAATAAGAAATTTGCGGAAGCCAAAGAAAAGGGTAACTTCTGTGGGTAGGCTGTTGTGGGGAGAAAATCGGCTGGGGTCATTGTAGAGTCTAGCTTGTTTCAACCACCTGCGTTGAAGCACCGGTAATTGATGGTAATTAGGACTTCTTAAGTCTTAAATTGGAGCGGCATGCGTCATCTAACAATAAGTGGTTACAAGGCTTGTTAAAACAAGTACGATTTGTGACTGTGACGTCTCAGGAATTAGTTTAAATTGAAACCTCTCACGCACAAATATTTAGAACACTCATCATAACAATCTTATAGTCGAACTTGTACACACCTACAATATTTGAGTTTTTTTAGTGTTATCCAGTTAGTATATAGGAGAAAATTTTCACCCTGAAGATGATATAAAACATCAAAACACTCTTTATGTAAAATTCCGACACACCGAAACCACACGATGGAGGGAAATAAACGAAATACAAATGTTTACTAGATATCTGTGCAGATCTTGCCAATGAGGGAAGTCAATAGGTAGTACAACTATGAATTCAGACGTTAGGTGTGAAGTCTTTGAGGTCAAAGAGGAGAAATGTTCGAGTTCAACGAAACTCTGACAGACGATAAAGTTATCTCTTTAGCTATGGAGATGTTTATTGAAACAGACGCGCTCATCAATTGCACGCCCCAGCTGGTTATTCATGATCGGAACAATAAATAACCACTTTACGTCATCAGAAGAGGATCATTAAATTCCAGTCAAGCATTCAGATACTGCCTCGTCTGCACTCTAGCTTAAAAATGATGCTCATATCAAGATGCTAAAACAAGTTAAGACGGCTATTAATAGCACGTCAAAAATTCAAACCATACATTACTTCAAAGTATTCCTTCATGGATATTAAACTATAAGTAACTTCATTTTATTATTTAAAATGTAGCGGCATCTTGAGAATATCTGAATATTCAAGATTTTCTTTCAGAGAAGACAATCTGGAGTGAAGGAATTTACAATTCCGTGGCGTGATTTAAAACATCACATCGTTGAAAAAAATAGGCATGTAAACTTACATATAAAGCTGTAGCTACAATGCTAATTGTAATTGGGTAATATAAGGTGTTTTCATATTAACATAACTGAATAAAGTGTACTTTAATTCATGCCAAGGTATCTTGAACTCTGGAGAAAAGAAACAAAAACCCAGACGCGTCAAAATACTAAAAAATTCAACGGATTCGCATTCAGAATTCACTCTAATCCCATAAATGAATCACCTTAAGACGATATGGCGTTGATGGAGGTCAGGATGGATCAGGAAGCTGATGAATCCGTCACAAGATATCTGAGAACGTAACGGCTTGCGGAACATAATAGAGTGGGAACGAGTAACGTGCCTACACGTTCAAAGCACAGCAATTGTCCATTGTTATGAGCTCAGAAGATCATTACGACCGATGAATATCAATCCTGGAAGGAAAAATGAACAAAAAACCACAAGCACTTCTGCAATCACCAAGAGGGGTAGTAATCCTTGAATAACAGCCTTTGATATTTATGTAAAGCGGAATTGAAAAAATATAGTTCCCATATCCAGCAAAAAATAGACTTTACATAAAAATTAATATTGTATGATTTTAAGTTCTAAGAACGAGGTTTAAAAACTACAACGCACCAATGTACACTGTTCCCTTATTGAAAAAAATGCCATAATCCGCATAAGGAAAAGCTTGATACTAAAATTACTGAATAAATATGTAAATCAAAATAAATAATTCTATTTTGAAAATTAATGGTACAAATTCTCAGATATGGTTAAATTTCGGAGCTATTCTTTCCAGCATGGAATTCTCATGAGCAAAAACGATTCACGTTTCTCGCATCACAGCTGAAACTGACTAAAATCCAAATGCAGATACTGACATTTCTAATGAGTTGTGTTCAGATAATTCAGTTTATTAATAATGATCATCGGAAAATTTTTTATTCCTTAACAAAAACCTCCGTGATGTCTCAGTTCGTTAGCAAATTCTGGGGACCACTGACTTTGTAAGCTTAATTCAATGACGAATAGACATTGGAAGATGCGGAAGCTCAATGAAGTCTTCGGTATCCTAAGAGTCCGCTTTGCATATCTTATGTCTAGATGCCCATCTTTTAATGAATACACCCGGCAATACTTCCTTAGCTGCATTTCCTATACCAAGCAAAGCTGGTCTAGAGGTGAATGCACTTTGCTTGAATAGGATACGTACGTAAAACATAATAATTATGGAAGCTCTATACAAAGACGTTTGAAAACCCAGTTCACTTTGAAGCAAATTACGCTTTATCACGACAAAAGGTAAATAACAATGTTTCGATGGAGATGATTCATTTGAGCACTAATTAAGATAATTTAGAGCCAAACTCTGAATCAATACGATAGAATAATATAACTTTCGTTAATAATTGCATCATGAGTAAATTATGCAGAACTAATGAAGAAAACAATTCTATTTAATTCATA
>KZ308380.1:400582-447832 GCA_000376725.2 Ladona fulva | reverse complement strand
CTGAATTTAAGTCCATCAAACACTAAATGTAATTACTGCTAACTTGCACTCGAGCTAACGACATTGCCTCTGGATAGATAACAAATAAATGAAACTGTGGGAAAATTATTATCTGCGGTTCCTCTTAGCAACCGCAGCAAAAGATAAAAAGGTGAATAAGTCCAGGAAACAAGTAGATAAGATTTAGAGAAAGAATTTTAAGCCCATAAAAAAACGAGAACATAAATTTGATTCTCCAAAACAATCGAATTCAACTTTAAATTGAAAGTTACCAATATTTAAGAGGTTATAGAAAAAACTGGCCAATATAATCTTTCAAATACTCACATTAACTCTAGCTAGAAGTCTTTTCACTGAACTATTGTTCGAAAAATATATTGAAAATATTCGAGGAAAATAAATGGTAAATTGTGAAAGCCATAACAATGTTTTAACTTATTTCTTGGTACTATGGTAAATAAACATGCAGCTCAAAATGGAGAAAAGGTAGCAAATTACAAACGTATTATTTTGATTTTTGGAGAGATATTTTTATGGATTTGATGATGCTTAAGAAATAAATCAAAATATGCTTTGGAAAATTCATCATACGATTACCATAAGTGGTTATCAAATGAAAAGTTAAGATAGGATTATATAAAAATCATCTGAAGCAGATGATAATAGAATACTGCAGTAAAACTTAACTAGTGAATTTCGATTTAAACGATGAAATAATCGAATCTGTCATACAAATATGCAATGTTCCATGGCACTTCTCAACGAATTTGAAATCATCTATGTTCTCTGAGATTAATAAAACGACAAAAGAACGTTAAAGCACAGTATCGTAACTTCGAATGTGAAATATGAATGTTATTTCAAAAATTATATAATTGTGTTGGGGCATTAGTAAGATGAAATTTATCCAGCAAAAAACCCACAGCTATGTTTAGGAATTGTGCTTACATGTTGGAGGGAAAACTTATTCACAACTAGTGGACGAAATCGGCAAACATTCTATAATTCAAGAAACTAAGTTAACGTTTAAAACAGTCCATTTTTGAGCTTTAATAACATCTTTTCGCTGAAGGAGACCTTATCGTTTACTTAAATTCCGACGTTTCGAATAAGCTTCCAAACTGGCTAGTCTACATTTCCACCATCTCCAATCTCACGATCTCAAGCAGGTAATAGCTGCAACTAAGCACATACTCTTCTTGTTCTGCAATCAAGAGGGTATGATAAAGAGAGAAAAAGCGGGGGTGAGAGAGGATGGAGAGAGGAAGAGGTCAGTTCCGGTCGAGAGGCAGTCACGAAGCCGTAACTCGGAGTGGAAATAATGGCAAACGCTGCCACGGCCCGAATCCGATACGGTGAACGAACAGCAAACGACTACTTCGAATTCTTGCAGTCCTTATGCGAGCAGAAAACTTGGAAACTTTTGTTTTAAAGGTAGGGTTGCCAAATTTTGATGATAAGAAACGGGCAAAATCATTATGAGGGACGATAACGCAACGTTGTTTGAGAACTCAGTTTTGCCCAATTTTATAATATTTTCAGCATCATGCACGACAAAAATTCATTTTATATTTATGCTTGAATCATATATATTCAATTTCTCTGTGCGTCCTTTTAATAACACAAACTTCATCTATAATTTATTCAATCATAACAATGAACGGAGAAAAATTGACCGAGACCAACTTTCCAAACCGGGATAATTCCGGTAAAAATTGGACGTATGATGTCTCGTGTAAAATCACTTTTCACAAAATCCATAGGAAAGATTAAGCAAGATATTTGAACTCAAAAATTAAATTTCGTGCTAAAGGTACAATTCATTTCTACAATGAACTTTAAAGGAGTAAAACCATATATTTCCATCGGAAAATGGATTTCGTAGATTTCGGACCACTACGAACAATCTCATATCGATAAAATGAACAATTAAATGCAAATGTATACTTGAAAGTATCTCGTTTTTCGAAACGACTGATAACCAGTAAGGCTCCCGGATAGCCAAGTGGGCAACGCGTTCGATTACGCTGAAAGCAGCTCCGAGTTCGATTCCCGGTGGGGGCTTACGTGTGAAATGACCTTAGTTGCCGAAGCACTTTTACCAATTCTACTACTACTGATAACCAGTAACTAATGGGGGAAATGACTTTTATACAGAAAAATACATTTATCGGGTATAATTATGAGGAAAAACATCTATTCTAAATAAAAAAAATACATAGACTTTAAATTCAGAGTTTTCTATAGCCGCATAGTAATAAATCCGATATTATCGTCGAATTGATATTTAAATTATTTAAAAATTGCCTCCTTCCAACCCGACTCATGTAATAACGACACTAACTTAATTATTAAACAAATTTCTCCCAATAGGTGCAAAATTTCATTTCTGTGAGGTGAGACTACCACTAATCTAAAACCATTGCCATCAAATAACGGCTATCTTCCCAAACTGTTTTCGCAATGAACGAAAACGAGTGATAATCAGATGATAAGCAAAGAATAATCTTTGAAAATCTCACAATTTAACACATTTAAGTGATTCATATCTTATTTTCTCGTTTACACTTTTTTGATAGAGCTGATACTGAAATCAAGTTCTAAAGATTCCGAAATATTTAAAACTTAAAGATAATCAAGGTGCATACCTTTCAGTTATTTCTGCCAAACTATTCGCGGAACTACTACCACTACTAAATCACGCACATACAAGATGTCCTTAAGCGTTTAAAGAAGTGGGAGATTCATAATCTGACCCATAAGTCCTAAAATTGATCAAATTCAGTGTCCTAATAAAGTTAAATTGACGGATCATTTCATATCTGAAACATGAATGATGGAACTTGGTGCTGATGAGAGGTGAAAGAGCAAGAGCTAAACTAGCTTAAATGACAGTTCAATGCTGCGATTTCTTTACAATCGTGCGGTTAACGAGGAAATTACCTTTATACGTGCCAAGAATGATACGTGCATTAGTATTATCATACGATTTCGTATAAAATTGCAGGTATATGTACTGTTACAACGTTACACCGTACACTTAAATATCAGTATATCTAAGGTAATAATGCTGGCACCTGGCTTTTGCTAGCTCGAAACGTCGTAGTAATAAATACTATACTGCTTTTGGTAAAAATTTTAAGAATTTATTTAAGCGCATTACAAGCTAAGCCTGAATTTAAGTCCATAATAGATACGTCGATATGTGAAAGCGTAACTTTGTGGAAATATTGTGGAAAATTACAAAGCTGTTCTCATCATTACCATAAGAGATAAATATGAAATTATGATCTTAACTACTTCCATTATATATATAGTCAAAATATATTATGAAAACAGTTTTTAACGACTGTAATGACAACAAACCAAGGCCAAAAAGCAACCTTAATTTATTCTTACGTGGGAGGACGGGCTAAATGATGCACGAATGAAGCATAATTATTCTTCATTTGCCCTAAAATCCTTGCGACTCTCGTTCTTCTTCAGCTATCACCCGAACGCTTGTAAATTCGACAGGTATTATGAAGATTAAAATACGTGTTTGTGTAATTACTTTCAACCTTCAAAATAATTCACGCATTTTCAGAACGGTTACAGCATGATGTATCAACGATAAATAAAAAAATTGAAAACAAGAACGAAATAAGGTAATTCATTCGGAAGGTATGAAGAACCGGAAGCAAAAATATGAACAAAAAATGTACACACAACTTGGAGTACAGCAGATGAGTCCACTTTGCTGCAAAGAATCTACAGGAAAAATAGAGCGACGGATCAAAATAATTCTGTCATTTGACAGAATCCCCAAATGCTATCATTGATACTTCAAAAGATAATAAGGGATTAAAACCCGCATTAAGAGCGCACCCGCACAAATCTACTATCTAAATATCTTGATTACAATTTCATCAACGAGATGTGACGTTACGAATACCAAGTGGGTTCGAAAACGATTATCAGCGCCGATAAATACTTTTCCAGGTGCTGAAAGATAAAAACTAAAAAGAAATCTCGATTGCTAATGTTACTGTAGGAATTGTAGTACAAGTAAACTCCTATAAATTAAACCATAGGTCATAAACCAAAGTCTAAAATGAATCAACAATCAGAATGAAAATCGCCATAATTTGCAAAGGATAAGAATAATGATAACTTAACTGATAAGGTATTCAGGGCGTAAGTAATAATTAAAAGTTACTTTCGTTGGAAGGCACATACTATTGTTGCTTCGTCTACCGCAGATTTAGTTTATTTATATGAACACAAAACAATCTGCGGTTACTACCATTTTTGTCCTCGCAGTCATTGGCTATTATATACTTAATTAAACTGCAATGAAAGTAAATTTACGAATACTTATAAAATTGATAGGCTCATTTAAATCTGTGAACGAAAAATTTGGGTATAATCTATAGTCAGATGAAAAGTAATTCGTGAAAGAAAAGAACCTTAACGCGACGTACAAAACATTAACGTAAAGAGCTCATCAACAGAAATGTAAGTATGAGAATAATTGAAACAAAAAGATATCGGAGTAGATAAGCAACAAATATTCCACCCTTGAAATGTGAACATTTTATTGCCTGGAGGGGTTAAAAAGTACCCGTCCCTTTCTAGCGTTACCCGAACTTTCCATTTTTACAAAAGGTAAATACCTTTCAGGTAACACATCTGAATTTCGAGGACATATTTAGGGGACAATCGTTCTCCTTGAAGAATTTGTATGTTTCCAAGAGTTACTACGATTACTTCACATCGATTTAAGTTTCTACGACATAATGACACTTAGAATTTCTTTACAATCAATAAATTACTGAATTAGAGAGAAAGAAGGCTCTTAGACTATAATTTCATTTAAGTGTTGAAATTTACTAATATATTACTAACCAAATACTGAAACTTCAGGCCTGTGATATAACGATTATACTGAAAAAATTCTCAGCCATTACACTGAAAAAGCGCTGCGCACTGGGATATCCAGAATGTTCATTTCTCCTAACAACGTTTCCAAAATATCAGGCGGCTTCGGTGGTGTAGGGGTTGGTGAGCAACACAGAGGTACCGGGTACGAATCCTAGTCAGCGCACTGTTGTTTGCGTAACGTGTTTTTGAAAGTTTAATTGTAAGATTGGTCTAAAATTCGCCTAGTAGAGACGAGAATATTTGCAATAGAAAATAATGCGACAATGGCATAGAACGCTATTGCTCCTTCCTACATTGTAGAAGACTTTTTTCATTACTTTCTTACGACGAGTCTTCACGGTGTGACAACGGACAAATCCAGCTAACGACCTCTGGTGCGGAAGCTGACGCATGCTTGGAGAAAAGAGGAAGGATAGGAGATGAGCCTCCGGAGACAATAGCGGCAAAAAATGGGTCCGAGGCGTGGGTGGACGGCGCCACACATTAGGATGCGCGTCTCGCATGCGCGCGGAGGGGAGGGATGAAGGTCGTCCGCGGAGGCATTATAAATACCCGTCATCTGGCGACTTGTAACGGAGGAAGGTTTCGCCGCCCCTCAGCTGTGGGTCAGGCGAGAGAATATTAGCGACTGTTTGCGAGACGAATTATCGACGCTCGGCTGTGTTTGGAGAAGCGCGTAAAAATGCGGAGAGAAACACGGTGTAGAAACCTTCTCGATGGTGGTGAAAGACAAGAGTGGAAGGAGTGGTTTTCGTTTTAAACAAAATACTTTGAGAATTCGATATTTATTTACCTTTATGGACGAGTGTGCAGAAAGAGTTAGCGCCATTGATTGATGACGATGTGCCAGCAAACGGCGGGAGTTGGTTCCTAGCTTTCCCTTCTATAATGCGACGGGTTTTGAAATCATATTTGAATTGTCATTTAAAGGAATAGTTCAATTAATATCTTTTAATTAGAACCAATACATATAAATGTGGCATCTCTCAATCTCACTGCCCAGTCCTGAAACGATGTCGAGAATAACGTGACACGGAAATTATGACAAACATATTATTTAGCGACACTGTCGTGTTTTCTTATGAGGCTTTGAACGAATTAAATGCGGGAGTAGAGAACTCCAAAACTCCATTCTCAACCAATCTATTATATTCGCTGTAAACTTATTGATACCAAGTTAAGTAACTATATTTTACAGCAATAGATAAAAAAATCACTGTTTTATGCATACAAAGACCTGTTCTGAATATCAGAAAGGTAATTCCTGTATGAATACGTTTGGTATGATAATACATGCTACCATTTCAAAGGAAACGACAGCATTTCAAAGGAAATAATCACTGGGAAAATCCTCTCATGAGTTTTTCCGCATTAAAGATGTTCATGAATAACTAAATAATAAAGTTCAATAATAAATACAAGTTGTACTTTTCCACAAATATATTTTGGTTGCATTCCTAAGCCTGACGATGAACTGAAAGTTCGAAACCATTGGTTGCTAACCAAAATATATTTGTGGAAAAGCACAAGTTGTATTTATTATTTCATTTGTAATGGAATTCCATCATATCTTGCTAGAGAAGATTCATTTTAAATAATAAAGTTATCACTATTCCTTGCAAAATTCGCATCAGTGTTAAAAGAAATCCAGATAAGTATGTAGTTAATATTTTCCTAAGAAAAGTAACTCAATTAAAAACAGGGATTTAGAAGCGTGTTAATATCACATATTAATACCATTTCTTTCCTAATTCATTTACATGAGATCACATTTTTGAGAATGAACGGATAAGCTAATGCAGATAAGCAGTGTAAGAACTGAAAACCAAAGAAGACAAGCAGATCCCTTTCACAGCAACACTGTTTCACCAACTGCTTCCGAAGTCAAATCTAAATTAAGAAAGTTTTAATTCTAATTAAGTCATTGTCTCATCTGCTTAATAAAATAATGCATTCAGTCTTCTGGCGGCATAAGAATTGTTTTCAGACCTTGACGTGGTTCAGTCATCTGGTGATTCCACGATACGAATGGGTAGCGTTATGAAAAAGATACACTGAGACTTGTTGAGTCACGAGGGCCACTGATGCATTTCGTGTGAGAAGACACGTCGGGATCCGGTTTTCCTTCAGCTTTCCGCGCGGACGAATAAACATAAATACATAAACCTATGTATACATTTCCTCCGGACTTGGAAACACCGTACGACAGTGAGTCGATTCGTTTATTTCTTTACAGATCATAAAAGTGAAGATGAACGAAACCACAATTTCCATCGATAGAAACAAGATTCCAAAACAAACCAACAAATACTGAATGCAAACGACCAATTCACTTCCCTGCGACATCACTGCAAAAGAAGATACAAAGGACATACTGAAGGTTGTAAAGGTGGAACTAACACCCAAAAATTATAAGATATCATAGAATGAGCAATAGAATAAGGAAAATAACAACTTTAATCGGATGAACTTAGAATGAGATCCTTCTAACTTCTTAATCTTCATTATCCTTGAGATGATATTCTGAAATACAGTATTAATTTACTTTTAACAGCACTGGAATACATTATCATTAATGTTTTTCGGATAAAGAGAAAGATTCAAGAAAATACTTTGATAATGAAATGAGTGTCCATAGAACATCTTCATCTGAGTCCGCTAGTGAACTAAAAAAACTAAAACTTGGAGTTTCGTCTCCGTTTCGGAAATTTTTTTCTGAAAAGTCATCTACGGCATTTAATGAGAAGAAATACTTAATCGAAATAATTCTGCTGGAACTAAATCGAGATTCTTTAATTATTATAGGGATTTCTATGGACATATACTTAGATCAAGTTAACATCGATCAAATCCTGTAATTTTCAAGCCATATCCTATCGAATCATCCGGGACATTATTCCGTCGACCCATGACGCAGAAAATTGCAATAACTCTTTTTGTTTTAATAGCAAGATTGGCTGGAGGCTAAATAAGATGATTTTTCTTCTACCTTCTACCTAATAAAGAAAGGTTTAAACTCATAATGACTTTCATAACACATGGATCTCGGAGCTTCCGTTATTAATTAAAAACATCGGAAAGATATGAAATAGTTTTACAACTTTTGCGTTAAATATTTCTTCTAATAAGTTATCCTACTTTGCAAAGATAAAAAGAGGTAAATACTGGAATGATAGGATCAGAAATGATGCCTACATGTTAAAATTACACTAAAAAGAGGCTGGAACTGCGCAAACTGGAATCAGAGTCAAGTGTGTTCTTACGTAAGCCTAAACCACATTCACGTCAACACGCGATACTCAACAGAAACTATGGAAAAAAGGAAAGTCATTGCCCTTAATTAGCAATTCAGTGAATTATCTTCTTAACTGTAGATATTAGGATCTTATAACTTTATTACGCTCATTGCAAAGAAAACAATTATCAGTGGGTCCCGTTCAATTCACACTATATTCACCCATAAGTATTTCAGTAGGTACTGAAACGCTAGTAATTGAAATAAAAACGGCTATGTTGAAGGAATGCACGTTTAATAATAAAGTTCAGCTGGGCTATTTAAAGATATTATTAAGTTTAAACTGCATTAAAGACATGTTTGAATTTAACATGGAGATGATTCTTGAAGCCATTGTGACAACTCTCCAAATCTACTTAGTTCATTATTGCCGTGAAGCACATATACTACTACAATAAACTTCGATTTTTGATTTATGGATTGCTATACGAGGTTTCCGAAAAGAATTTTTATTTCAAGCTAAAACGCTGTGTATGACAGCATCGCTCCCTTCAAGAAGATGAAGTCACCACCGAGAACACATTTCCGCGCGTTACCAACAACCACAGTCTCTCATTAACGCAACCGATACCGGTCACATAATTCACAAGAAAGCCTCGGCAATCAACGCGAGATGAGACACACCCACACAGTTGCAACTCTAATTTATTCCGCCATCTTCTATCAAGGGAGAGGATTTCCAAGAAGTAACTGCAGAGATCGTAATTAGAAAGGAAACGCAATCATGTTCCAATATTACCAAGAGGCAGCCAAACAAGAAATATCGAGCAATGACCCTTTCTGGAATTTACTACGCTATCAACGCAACTTTTCAGGAATTCAGAGAGCATTAAGCACATGCAGTTACAAATAAATAAAAGAGGACTTTAAAGACCAGAGAACGCACTGAAGAGCACAAATAGCAATGGTCAGAAAACTTCTTCGTAAGAAATGCAGAATTTCGCCGAGCAAGGGAATCGGTACTGATTTTCAGTTGAAGGTTAACAAGAACGATTGGCTAGATCATTGCAACCCAAAGGAACAGAAAAACGGACCCTACAGAAACAAATCAAAAGTTTAATTCTAGCGGTTAAAAAGTGGAGGAGAAGGCAAGTATCTAAAATGCCCTAAAATGACAAAATAAAAGATAAAAAGAGATCCTGAGATGCGAAGGGATAATATCTGCTGGCTAAATAAACAGATAGCACAAGAAAGAAAACAGGTAAACTGAACCAGCATTCACAATGGACCACAAATCTGATTAAAGGAAGGTTGGTTCAAAATAGGAAAGGGTTAAGCCAAAGAAAGAATTATGGGTGACGAAAGAGCTTATATATATGTTAGACGTTGGTTTTAAAATATAACCACCGATTGCAGGACGTAAAGAGGAAGGTAATTAACAACCCAAAAATTCTGAGGGTAGAAGATATTAAAGATAGAATATGTACAAATTCCTTAAAAACGAGTATGATACCTACTGGATAATACTTCTCTAATAATGAAATGTATTAAGATTAAAAGAACCAAATGAGCGTAGAGGCTCTCAAGTTTCAAATAGATAATTTTGAGTCAAATATCTGATACTGAGGTTCTAAGGACTCGGAAAAGAAAAGACCACTGTCACGATTCCTCCAAGCATGTCTTTAGGTAACTTCATTAACGGAGAGAGAATTTAATCTATGTCCAACTCTATTGCTTCATTTCCGGGGAGCAAATTTTCGATTAAATCCGAGGGATATCCGCCGGTAGAGGCAATAAATTTTATTACGTTAATTCTTTCCAAGAGAGAGACGGGGGGAGGAAGTTAACTAATTTGTGAATCAGAGCAAGGAGAGCTAACTCTTAGTAAAAAAGCAGTAATTTCAGGAGAAGTGAAAAATGTACCTAAGCAATATTACTTTTGTAAAGGAGGATGATTTTTAGATGTAGCTGTAAGTCATAAAAAAATAAGATAAATAGTTTTCTGTAGAAATGATAAATTATAACACGAGAAAAATATCCTTTTGAAGGATTCTGATTCCTGATTCTTCAAGAAGGTTGCTCATTACTATGTTCTGAACCTGGTAGAGAGTGCTGACCCTGATAATTTAACATCAAAAACTATTTTAAGACGAATTGTACAGCAAAAAAGTAACGAAATTACTGTATATAATACAACACTTCTTGACCCCTTCCCAGTAAATATTCCACCGTACCATAGTGAATCGTCGGTTTGGAAAAGCTAACAAGAATTTTAACTCTCGTAGGTTTACGATAAGTAACAACAGTTACCTGAACGGCACCAAGTAATTGAGTGTACTATATTCCTGCAATACGCAGAACTATTTAGTGAAGTTACCAGTAAGTTTAGCAACGACGATAAACGATGAGAAATGCATGGTTCACATGCTTGAATTTAGATGAAGAAATGAAAGAGAAAAAGTCTGCCGCAGCTGGGAATCGAAACCGGGTCTCCCAGTTTCCAGCTCCGTCGTGCTCACTGTCTTAGTAGTAGCTTAGTCTTAAGTAGTGTAAGTAGAGTACTAAGTGTCTTAGTAGTAGAGGACAGAGCACCAGCCCGGAAAGTGGGAGACCCGGGTTCGATTCCCAGCTGCGGCAGACTTTTTCTCTTTCATTTCTTCATTTAGTAACGAAACCAAAACACTTGCGTAAGCTGTTTAACTTTAATAATGTTTCACCTGCTGTTTTAGTTTGGGTGAACGTAGGATGACCAAGTTGAAGATATGGCTTTGTAGCATTATTCTTTGGTCTATTTAATATTTGTTTTTGGATTAATAGCTGTTATCATACGACGATCAATATGAGTTGAATACGAAGAACTTTTACGAACCTTTACGATGGCATCTAGACAAAATGGGCACTTACGGCTAATATTTTCCTACATAACCACCTGTCACCATAAGATTTTAAGTTTTTTAATTTCGTGACATTCATGGTAAGGTAATATTCTATTTTTATTCGTATAGAAAAACAAAAGCAGGAGATTACATCCGAACAACCTTAATGAAGTATTTTTTGTAGCTCAACTAGGAATTTATAAAAGGAGTGTTTCTAAATTTGACCCCGTAAATGTGATTAGGGAAAGGTGAGTAGCATAGCGCGGAAGACACGTGCGGTTAGGCAAATGGGGTATTATAACCTGAAACGGGTTACGTCTGGTCTCCCTAGATGAAAAATACAACTTTCTAGGAAGCTTACTTCGCGAATACCGAGCTGCCGATCGATTCAAAACTTAAAAATCATTCAACTAAAACTTAAAATAAACTATCCTGATCAGTTAAGGCTTATTTAACACTAACACAGCGATCAGATAACAGCATTGAATAATTTTATCTGTTTAAAATCAGCAATGGGATCAGAGAGACCTGGGAGATCAAGTACTGAAACGTCTTTAAGTCAACTCATGATATCCATAACGTAACACCTACAGAAACACACGATGATGATTGAAAGGATGATTAGGAAAAAGGTTCCTTGGCAAAGAGAAAATGAAAAATACTGAACGCCGGAGTCTGCAGTGACAGATAAAAAGGCGGAAAGTAGGATGGAAAACAGCGAAAGGATGAAGGAGAAAGGTAGGGGGAGAGAGTGGAGACAACCTCCGAATTGGAGCATTAATGACACGCATCCGCTCTCTTAAGTGGACAGACACCCACCCCATTATCACTCGTCACCTACTCGAAAAGGTTTACTGCATATACGGTAAGCAAACTGATGGGCATACAAAGGAATCACGTTGTGGACAAAAGGCCGAACAGTTCCCAATCGAGTACCGTAAGGCACAGTTTCATTTAAAGAGCTGAGAATCCTTTTTCCACTAAAATGAAGGTTACGGTGTAAATACAATCGATTAATTACTATACAAGCGATCGTCTAGAATTTTTTAAGACGTTTTTATGCTAAATTGATGAAGGAAAATACTGTAGAAAGGTATTATAATCAGGAAGAAGGATAAATACTATTCATTTTAGATCCAGATTTACAAACGGTAATTCAGTAAAGCAAACGAAAAATCATACGAAGGTAGATCTAAACTTCGGAAGAAATCTATAGAACAGTAATTCTTAGCTTAGATAAATAAGTAGTAGTGAACACATTCTATTACTTCTTGTATTTCGAAAAATGACAGAAAATAAGTTAATGGTAGATATTCTGTGACAAAACTCGTAAACAGAATTATTTCCTCGGAATATTTTTAATCAATTTATCGCGTCCTTTATTTCCATTTCCAAAGAAATTACACGAATTGATTCAAATGTCCAGGGACAATAAGGTAAAGAACCGCTTCATCCTACAGAGATTTTAGGTTTAATGTATACTTGAAGGAATTATTCAGCATACGGTTACATTAATTGTGATAAATGAAGTTTTTGCCTCAATAAAGTTTCTGAATACTATATTTGGCACTACATTGCTTTCTGAGAATATTTACTTCATCTGAATACAAACTGTTGATTTCTTAGTATAGAACAACGGTTGGTCTTCAACGGGAGCGATATCGCACCCCTTGGGGATGTTTCGGAAAACATGGGGGCTCCGGCATGGAAGAGGATAACAAGGTTCTCAATATTTTAATTACTAAATTAGCAAATTGAGCCAGTTGCAAAAGTAAAAAATGAAGAACAAATGCTATTTTAACAAAAACGTTCACTATCTCTCTGCTTCAAATTATAATTTCTAGGATAGGGGTCGCAAATACAGTGTATAATGTGAAAACACAGAATAAGGGAGGGCAAAGAAAAAGGTTGAAGACCCCAGTATGAAGATAACAAGCTAGCCTCCAAAACTGATCGTTAGCGCAGAATTAGTTAGTTGGTGCATGGTTGGCGGCTCGTTATCCCATTTCATTAATGAAACAAAAATATGCAGACGCACAACCCTTAGCTGAACTGATCCGTGAATGAGAGGAGAAATCTCCCTTATCTGCACACCTCCGTTGCGTGATGATGGGCTTATTGAGTCAGCAAGTGCCTCCCTTGATATATCGCTAGTGACAAGGGTAACAGAGAAAGAGACGATCTGCAAGGGGAGACCTGTCGTATGAATGAGGCTGCAGAATGAATATAAATAAAAAAGTAGCAGAGGAAAGAGTGACATGAGATGAAAGGAAGGGAAGGAAAAGCTTCAGAGATACGAAGGAGAGTGAGATGATTATTCTGTTCCCCCCTCAACGCTTGTAAGGGGTGTAAGGGGTTCAAAAAACAAACGACACGCTAGATCCGTGCGAACGTCAAGTTAAAGCAGTTAACTCGACTGTTCCATAACGTGAATTACATCGTACCTCTACAGACGAAGGTCATTAAGACAATTACATATTTGTCTCTTTTTAACTTATTGTCTAATTCGGACTGGCATGGAGGTTTAAAAAGAAACGTTATTTCTTCAATTTCTAGAAGGTATCGGACAAAATTAAGCTAAACGTTTAATTGATTTCATTACACTGTAAAAATAATAAAACCGTATTAGGAATCAATATTTTAATAAGGTGTGATCTTTTTACCCAGTTATATTTCAGGGTAAGCAGGAAAAGCATTTTTGCGGTGACGGCAAATAGAAAAATAGTAAAGAGGTGTAAATCTCACATACTAATATATTTAGGATCCTAAAATTGCCTATGAATTTGGCGACCCCATTCTATCCTAAGCAACGACCAATAAATAAGATAATCGACGTTTCTTCAAAGGTACAAGAACAATCAACAATGAAGGATTAAAATCTTGGAAAAAAATCCTGTTTGCCATAAAAATTTAGCTACTGAGAGGGAAAATTTATAGTGGTTCACGAATTTATTTTCTAAGACGGTAAAATGAAACAACATGGTTAGGCAGAAGGATACCCCACCAAATACTTCCTACAAACAACATTAATCTTCTGCAAATCTCTCTTTATGAGTGAGAAGTATTTTCAAAACAAATAACTGTAACTATAAACGAAAAGAAAAATAATTGAAGTCTTTCTGATAGAATTAAATTGCCTTGTAAAGGATAAATGTTCACATGAATCGCTTGAAAATGCGACATTGTTTTAATTTGAAAATCAAGTTTGCTGACTATTAGGAATAAAATATACCTGTTAAAGTAAAAGCAAAGTTGGAATTTACTCACTTTCTTAAACACCAGAGTAACAGATAATTATCTGGAACTTACCTGAAAAAAGAAAATTTGCACAGTTAAAACTTTGTTATATAATCATATACATATAATAAACTATTAACCATAAAATGTTATTATTGGGTAGAATTTTAAACCTCCAACTAAATTTTCTTTAAGTACATGTTTAAAATACCTACAAATTTAAATAAGTAATGAACATATCAAGAAAACAATTTTAAGTTGTTAAATCTCAAATTTGTGAGCCACAAAGCGAGCATAAGTATTCGATTACTTCATAGTTAAAATTATTGCATAGAGTGAAACCATCACTGAGAATTTGGATTAAATATTTTTACGTCATAAAATGCTCAATTTTTATGAAATATGGATAATTTAGAGCTAAATCTATCTATATTTCAATGATGTAACAATTAAGCTGATGAGGACAACTGAAAAGAATACTTGTTAAGACATCGACATAAAAGCGAGCATCATAAACGACCCAATGCACCGAGGTTTCCTTATCTCATAAAATATAGGCTACATAAATGCCAAGATTTTACGGCAAGACATTCCCGGCAATGATACCTAAAAGGAAACACAAAACTCAGGTGAAAAGCTGCAGCTGAAAAGATCCCAATACTTGTTTTTATATAACCGTCAATCCATTAACCTTTAGGTAAACATTTCATTATGATCGTACTAAGCCGAAATTTTCTTAAATCACATTAAAAATTCTTCTGGTACGTTTAAAATGCTACCGATACTTTTTCTCTTCATTAAATTAACAGGAAAAACCAAGATAAATAGACAAAGTATCCCTTTCATGTACAACGGAAACAAATAAATGTCTCCGTAAAAAATAATTATTAAAACCGTAAAATCGTGAATAGCATCTTCAGTTGAAGGCTGCACAGAGGAAATACTCGCGTAAAAAGCTAATAAAAATTGATGACTTCCATCTGAATGATGAGGAAAATTGGAGAAAAAGTTAATGACTACACAAAACGCATCACTATGTAAATGAAGTAGTACTTTGGGCGTTGCTTGATAACACTACTTTGTATTTCCCGCTCAATTTCCTCCCAAAAGATGTTTTGTTGAAAGGCAGACACTTTTAAATTATTGGGACATTTCAAAAAATCATGTTACCTAATATTCATCAAAATGTAATAAGCCCGAAACATAGAAAATAAGAAAAGAAAAATAGATGAATTTTAGATGTTCCATTCAAAGATGTTGGTTTTCAAAACATTCAACAGATTTTCTTCGGAAAGAAATTCTAACCACCTTAGGCGCGGAGAAGGAAGAAAAGAAATCTTTACTAAGACTTATAGTTACGACTGCTTATGAACGAAAAGGAAATCAATCTGATTTTACATATTCAACATAATTATCACATAGCTATTACAGTATGTGATATTACTGAATGTTTTCTGGTGAGATCGAATGGAACTTCATAGATAAACAAAAAACTATGTGTTCGGTCGGTCCGACGATGAGCGTAAAATAAAGGAAATGGATGCCAGGCAAGTCGCTTAGGGACTCATTTCTTCCGCGGACAACACACAACGGCAATAAGATAAAGAAGTAGCTCGAACTTTCGTTGTTTACACCCCCAGCCCTGCACCGAAATGCTGTTTGAAGGGCATTAATGTAGATGTAGGCGTTATTTTTACTACTCCATAAAATTTTTTAGTACATGGTCATAAAGTCGGCGTACTCATATCTGAATCTCACGGGGGAGTAAATACATCGAAACCACGGTCGTATGTTATTATGTGTGGGATAGTAAAAATAACATTCGTGCATGTTTCTTTTCATTATAAGATTTTATTAAAATAATATCAAAAGACGCTCAAATTCTTCCGCAAATACAACAATAGCTTGGAGAAGAAACAGGGCCATAAAACTACCGATTCACTGGTATGCACTAAACCTCTCTCTCCGTATCAAAGGTCGATAAAATTTATAATACCTGCTTTGTACAAGAGAAAGTATTCTCCTTTCAAGTAACTCTGAAAAATAACTCTGGAACAAACCTTATGACTCATCACCATGCCACCTAACCAATAGACATAAATTCAGAGCAATCACGATAGCTAAGAATTGACGACCTTGCCGTTGTCTTTTAATCCCATCAGGCTTGATGACATGAGAATCTTAGCATAGAATGATTCGTTAACGGTGAAATGCTTATGTCCATGACATACACTGTCACACTTCTTGTCTCTTGACACAAACAACACGCTAGCAAGCTTAAGTTATAGAATACGCATTATCAGATGCAATCAATTCGGCTGAAACACCTCAAACAGATTGACAGCAGATTCAAAGAAAGAAATATATTTTCTGGATTATGTCATAAGGTCAAATCTATATTGAAAAATTACTACCAGAGAAAGAGCTGAGATCACGACAACGACCACGCCAGCTTCCGTGAAATTCATTTGAGCACGCCGAGCTTTGTTCCATGTCCAACAACTGACGAAACCCCTTTCCGGACCACAATCTAAACGACCCCAAACAATGGAAAATCGTGAGAAACATTCGTTTACGTCATCCTGGACAATGGGGACCGCACCGTCATCTACTTAGTTCTACTCCGTAGCAGGAGCCTAAGATATCCGAGGGCGGGGCAGTTACGGCACCAAAAGATTCGGAAGGGTGAGGAGAGAGACACTGGTGATTTTAACGCCCGTAACCGCCCCAGAAGGGAAAAAATGAAAAAAATAATGGCTTCAGTATGAAAAAAAGGAGTGGAAACGAGTTCTCGAACGGGAAGACAGATGTATTAATATCGAGAGTGGGAGATGAGCTTAAGGAAGAGATGCGAACTCATCTCTTTGGCAAAAGGGTGAGGGAGATAGCATCACCGTGTCATGGAGTGCCGTCATCCCTCTCTGGCAACTCCATGCCCACGTGAATTTCGCGCTATGAGAGTCTCCAAGGCGAGGCCATTTCGCTTGCCAACTGTCGCCGACAGCTCGGGGAAAACTCTCCGCCCCGATGGAAACCTGTGAGGATTCGGTAAAGAGATTTACATTTGAAAGAAAAATGGAAATGGACGGGAAATATCGGATTTCGGAATTTCCGAGACGAGGTGGAAATTGTCGATGACGCACGTCCGCGAAACTGAAAGCACAGCAGATGCTCTGCTTGTGAAGCGAAATCCTTGACATTAAAACTAACATTTTGCACATCACTTCGTAATGTCACACTATAATTTTCCATTATGCCACAGCTAAAAGCCAAATCATTGCTCTTTGTAGGAATAAAATCCTTTTTCCTACGAAAAAATTTTAGTCATAACCCTTTGAAGAAAATGCGATAAAACTACGAATAAATGACAAGTAAAATTCAAATTAATTAGTATCTCAATATATTCGAGCAGCTGGTTTTTTATTAATGAAAAATATCCAGTGAAATACTTTCAAGGGTGGTTCATATTTTACATCAATTAAATTACTATTATATAAATTATAAATTGCATACAAATGTATATAACATAGAACGCTATCCCCTTAAAACTGCACCTAGCTTTCGTTATACCGTACAGAAGATATTTTTTCTTCGACCGCAAGATATCACAGTTTATATTTCACAGAAACAATTATTTTCTTTCCTTATTCACTACATTTTTGTTTAACGCAAATACTCAATTTTCAACCTCGTTGTATTATGTTTTTGTGCATATTCTTGAAAAAGGGTCAAATTTAACATGGAACTTCTCGGATCCAATGTATGGTATTATGTGGATCCCCACTGATTAAACAATAACTGTTTCAATTCCTTAAAAAAAGGTGTTCATAACAATAAATAAATTATTTTCCATTCGCCTAGAATACCAGCAGGTACGTTTCGCAAAGTAAATTCGGATAAACAGTTCACTCCTGGCGTCATACATCGTTTAAAAATATAACTACTAAATACACAATTTCCTTTTTATTTCTGAACTGAAATAACCCCGTAAAATACTCTGAAAAGATATGTAAATATGGCGTTACTTTATACGCATACATGGACAATTAATTACATAACACACATGATCATCGGTCTGTAAATGAAGTATAGCGCAGATGAAGATTTAATGGAAACTAGGAGATATAACATCAATTCCTTTCATTTTGCCGAGACGAGATTGCCGATAATGACCTTTTGCTACAACTTCAATGGAGGTTATTTAATTATTCACGATAACCCTGCAAATGTGCAGTTAACTTGCATAAATCTCACTTCCACCATCATCTCCAGCACTTGGAATCCTAATCCTTGGGTGCAATATCGACAGTCATAAAAATGTTTCCCGAATCCAGCAGTCATCAACCTAAGTCCTAATAAATCAAGGAAATGAATACATTTTAAAATCTTAAGATCCTTGTTTCTTGCGGAGTAGTCATTTCTGCGGGACTGGTGAGAGTTCTACCTTAACCCTACCCTTGCCTATGTATTTACCATGAATCATTCGTAAGATCAACCGTCTTCACTCTTTCAGCAATAACGCACTACGGAAATGAAAACAAACGAGGTCCGTCATTGACTTCATGAAAACAGAGAGAGCGAAACTCGGCCACGGCCTCCGAGACAATCACCTACACAAACACTGCAGGGAATCGAGTAAGTCGACAAACACCTGCCTCATTCACCATTCAATATCTGGGAGAGGCGCAACTTTTCCATGGGATGACTCCGCGCTCCGATTTGAAATGGAATCGAACTGTCCAGTCATGGTCCTGTCCACGACTTCACGGTCCAAGGACGATAGATTGTATCGCCTCCTTCACCCGCGAAACATCGATTTTCCATTCGGAGGGCAAATAGGAACGGCACAAAGAAATTGCCAACGCCTTTATACTCTTCCGATGCCGCAATTGACTTAAGGTGGGAACGGGTAATACGCTAACGATACCGGTCACTTTCAACGCCCACACCTCTTGTGTCCATAAAGGAAGTTACAAAGATGTATGTGGTCGGCTCTCCGGTGATTGATCTTCTTAAAGATTACAAAAGGGAAGTAAATCACGCCCACGCTTGAGGGATACCGATTTCTGATTTATTGAGAGCCAGAATGAGGAGGATAGCGAAAGGTATAGGAAGGGAAATTGGGTGAGGCTAGTAATCGATCATTGTTTCTTCTGCGATCCCACTCCCTTCTCCTTATTACGTTCGTATGTGGTCATTGTTTTTGGTGATACAGACAGATGTGGCTACTGTCTTCTAGAGTACTAAGACTGATGGATAAATTAACAAAAAACAGAAACAACTTTTCCAAATGAAACTAATTCCGTTTTTTAATAGTTACTATTAAAAAACGGAATTAGTTTAATCTGGAAGTTGTTCTAGTTTTTTGTTCATTTGTCATGGATTACCACAAAGTAACACGCCATTCGGTTGATTTTATTTTTAAATGATGGATAAATCTTCCTTGGCGCAATCAATTCTTACACATGATACGCTACATTTATTTATTAAGGCTCCGGGTGGTGTAGGCTCATCCCGTAATTTCTTCACCTAGTAGTCTAAAAGATGCATTTGCCTCGAGAAGGTATAATGGACTGATACTTTATGACAGATTCTTGATTTTAAATACAGACCCATTTTCAAAAGCTATACGATACACAATGCATTGATCTGTGATGATGGTTGTGAAAGCCAGACATTAACCTGAACAAGTGATATTTAAATATACATAATTTTGACGTAGACGTGCACACCGTCATTAAACTCACTTAAGAAGAATTTAAGTCATTTGAGAAAATAGAAAAAAAAACAAAATACACTTTACAAAATTTTAGCAGACATTTTAAAACATATTATTTACAAACAACACAGCTCAAGGAAATTCCTGCGGCATATTATAATAATACGACAACAAACAAATCAGGATTCAACATAATTCAAAGATAAATAAATTTCAAGGATTTTCATCAGCTTGTCAAGGGGAAAGAAATATAAAACGAAAAAAATGGAATACAGGAACTAGAGTATTTAAGCCAGGAAATTTGAAGATTCGTAATAGAGAAAAAATTGTATATCAACAAAGTTATCAGCCATGAGACCGGTTTAAAACTCTTTCTCATCACCATTAGCAACCAAAAGCTATAGGAAATCAGGCTTCCTAGGCTGAAAAATAAGTGAGGTAGTTTTCCCTTGCTTTCCTCTCTGAGCCTGAAAGCTAAGAGTAGAAAATTTCCATACGAGTTTAGCAGAATGGCCCCATGACTCACACTTTATAACGCATTCGATAAGGAATAACCATAAATAATGCTCAACGCCACAATAACTTCCACATTTTCACGATTGTGACAAAACTTAGACAAAAGTAAATGAAATACACTTTCTCTATCCAGAACCAAACGACATTACTCCTTACATAAAGACGTTCTTAAAAACTCCTAGTTCATAAACTTCCCTTATTCTAACAACTTCATTCCCGATTCTCACTTCGAAAGACTGGTTCGTCACCTCCCGGACTAGTTCCCATTACGAAACTTCCTTCCACTTCTTTCCCATTCGCAGTAATCCGATTCCGTTTCGATCTCAGTCACGGTCAGCAGATACGACTCCATCGTCACTCGGAAGCATTTATTCACAACAAGCAAACGAGAAGGCAATACCTTGGGCCGTAACCCCCGCCCCA
Organism: Ladona fulva; assembly: GCA_000376725.2. Taxonomy (NCBI): domain Eukaryota; kingdom Metazoa; phylum Arthropoda; class Insecta; order Odonata; family Libellulidae; genus Ladona; species Ladona fulva. The sequence goes on along the minus strand of KZ308380.1, from coordinate 426,903 downwards.
GCTCCATCCCTCCTCCGCCGACAAACATTTTCCCGGGAGCAGCACCTGCCCTCTGGGATGCTCGCCATATCCACCCCGTCAACTCTCTCCTGCACCTGTCACGACCAGATCTCTCCCACCTGGAGTGCCTAACACCACAGAGACACGCTCTGCGATTATTTTTTTCCTCTGGATCGTCACAAAGCAAGTGTATGAGAGAAGAGGAAATGCCGACAACTGTGCATCCACTCCGCCTTCTTCCTTCCGCCTCATGTAATGTTACCTATGAATGGCATTCTGCAGACGGCAATTTATTAAGATTTCACAAAAAATATGGCAAAAATCTTGTCATGCGATTCCGTTCCATGCTGTTTCCATGTATAAGGACGCCGACAACCCTAGTAATTTCTCTCGGTGAGCAAATGCAAAGCAAAATAGCACTTACTGAGAACCAATAAAGAGGCTTTCATGAGTTATGGTTTCTGCGACCGTATCTTCATGAATGGAATAGTTTTGTTTTTTTATGGTAATAGAGAAAAATGTATCTTTTATACACTTTTGAAAATAAAAGATAAATATACATATGTTCCCCACGTATAGCGATCCGACTAAGTTAGGAAAGCGAGAGCAAAGTACCTTACTTCTAACCTTGTTAGGTAAGCCTTATTTCCTCTCGAGCTTTTTAGGGGACTAATGGCAGAGGGTATTAGGTTCAAACCGGCCTCCGGCATGAGTACTTAACAGACACGTTATCCATAATTCACATAAGATTTTCGTTTGAATGTAAGGTAAGAACACAAAGAAAGTAGGTTTCATTAGAAGCAGCAGAAATGGAAAAATTAATTTAAAAAATTGCCCAGAATCAAAATCCATTAGCCTTAACTTAACGGTAGCTCTCCATGATGATAAAATAAAACGCAGTTCTGTGGTGGCGTTTGAGCTTTTTCTATCCTCTCTCATCATTGCGAATAATTGAATTTATAATCGGAAATAATGTTAAGAATACCCCGATTCCGATACCTAAAGATGTTCCTATTTTTCTGAATCCGATTAGACATCCCATCACTAGCCATAAATTTTATATTATTCAATAAACTCCGTAAAAATGTCACGCGAGCTGCGTTTTTCGGATATTTTTGCGGAAAAAAATGAAGCGAAAATAATATACCGCAGAATCACTACGAGAGAGGTTGAGGACTGAGGCCCGCTTCATTAGGGATATTATGAGCCGGCTATGGAAGGCAAACGGGCTATGGGTGTTTTAACAAGTGATCGTGCAAGCTTATCACTCGGCTCTGTGAAGATTGGAACAATAAATTTGATCAATCTGGTCTACGCCCTCGTTTCCGATCTCATAATTTGAATATCTTCAGCTTCACGGTGCACCTGGATCTCCGATTAATTGTACACTGTTGTTTAACAACTGCTAAGTTATGTTTGCATACAGTATGTATGAGGAAATCTGACCAATCATAATACAACAAAACTTGTTGATATCGTAATTTAGAAATCTACCACCAAACATTAATTTCTGACACTGTTGTGTAGTAGGCTGTCGGCAATCTTACAAATCATAACTAGAATTGAGTGTTAACTGGCTTGGATATAGTTGTAAACTTGAAAAAATCAGAGAGACTGGCGTACACGATATAGCAATATCATCCAACTGCTACGGTAGCATTAGATCAAAATTTGAATGTATTTAGTTAAAACACAATAAATAGGATTCTATGGTAATTAACGCTAAATTCACGGGCCCAGATAGTTAATTTACAGCTCTGGAATTTTCTAGATCATTTCATCAAAATTTTCTTACAATAATAAGTATGACATTAATTTAGCATCCCATCATTAGTTAACAAAAAATCTCTTACAGAGACTCTGCCTGCGAGTTTCAGGTAGGAAAAACCGCACCCCAGACCATTATATTACAGAAAACTAACTTGAAAGAACCTCGGGATAACGCGCATTGACCATTACGTACTAGTATTCGCGGAGGTGTAACTGGAACTAAAAGATGTCACCATGAGTGATAACCTGACGCCATCTTCACAGCCTATTCTTCGGCTAGTTCCGCGACTCGTATTGTTCCAACAGAAGGGGAGGAGAGAATAAGAAGTGTTGGAGATGAGGGAGGAGGCCACGTAAATGAGGCACCTCCCCAGCAGCTTCACGCAACGGCGATTGCTGCCAAAGAGGGCTCTTTCTGCCCGCCGCAATGGGCGGAGGTGCAATTTTTCGAGAGGAAAAGGATGAGGAAAGAGGTTTATGAAGGGGGAAATCCCTGACGCGTGCTGCCGAGGTTTCCGCCGGCCTCCCTGCAAGGGTTCTCAAGCGGCACGAAACAGTGGTTGCCAACTTGAAGAAGTTTGTTTTTGAAAAACTTTATAGAAAAAGGCATGAGAGGACAGGCTTCGGGGACGGAAAGACATATCAGCGCGATAACGATGACAACCAAGGACGGTGGCTGATCTTGGACAAAACGCCTTTAGCGGCAGATCGAGAAATTATTTCCCACTATGATCCAATTCGATTTCGATAATTCAAAGTGGGAAATTCAATAGAGCGGGAATTACTCCTCCAAAAGCCACCCGTGAAAGCGATGGAAATTTTCATATTCATGCTACGCGACTATATACTAGTATCTAAAAATGCGTTAATTTAGGAGGAGCAAACATTTGAAGTATAATCTGACCTAAGGTGAGGTTATTGAATGAGTAAGATTCAAAACTCTGGATAGCCTATATTTAGCCAAAGGTAATTAGAATGTTTGATATCCAATTCTACAGCAGGAACTTCAAATTTCCCAACATATATGAAACTTTTCCTAAAACAATAAACAGCTACAAAAACGTCGAAAAATCTACAAACAATATAAATCCAATGACTCAATTTTAAAGATAATGACTCTTTCAGTTATTTTATCTTCAACTATAAATCTATATCGCTTCAATAGCATATCACTTCGAATATATATCACTTCGAAGCCTCGGATCTACCTCTTGGAAAGTTATCTATTTCTGATAAGCATTTATTTCTTAATCAGGATTATTAAAAGCAAACTTATTCCAAGGAACTATCTGACAAGTAAAAACAAGCCTACTGTTTCGAACTACCGGCTATTGGAGTTCAAACATTGAAGCAAAAAAGTCAAAATGTCAATTACTTTGACGGGATTAGATTCCGTGTCGCAAACTAGAATTTTCTGGGCCAATGTGTAACACAAACACCGCATATGTTATTAAATAGAAAAGTTAGCCACGAATAAAGAACCTTCGCTTCTATCTTTTGGATTACGTAATGCCAAGGCTACCTAGAGGAAAGGTGGGCAGTCGTTACATAACTTTCCCAGAGCTAAGTCACGTTGTGAACAAAATTCATCTACACCTTTGTATCGCCCTCCATTTTCGGAGAATTGTACTTAATAAAAAGTTTATTATGGCTTTTGACTACGAAATATGGCCATTTTCTGAGTTTGGCAATTTTTTCAGATCCTTCCTTATAGTTTGAATTCAACAACTGGTTCACATGATCACGGTATTGAATCCGTCAATATTCTTAATTTTATATTTATGATATTTGACAACGAAAATTGAGGATATTTTACATTTAATCTCAAATATGAGTATTTAATAAAAAAATTTCGTTTCATTAAATACTATATTTTCCATATAATTTTAAACTACATTTTTATTTTAAGAAAGTAAACAAGCGTTTGCAAAGAAAAATTTCCAACGCCAATGGATAAACCATGACGTATTTTAATTCATAGACAAAACACTGACAGGAATACCACAATTAAGGTCACTTTCATGTTCCTGTAATTTTATAAGAAAGTTTTCCCAAATAAACCCAATGTAATTAAGGTGAGAGATGTTGCCTTCTAGTTGTAAGAGTCCTGAGATTTGTAAACAAAATCTTAAGTTCATTAATCAAAAATACTCACAAATTTTAAACTTGAACGTAAAAAATAATCTCCGATGAGATAACTTGCTCTGAAAACTGTCAAGAGGAAGAGTATGCGATTTTTAAAACTGTTAAAGACAGGTCAAAAATTTCATAAAGAGGAAGGGTTTGGACTATCTGAAATACTGTACAACTAACGCTAGCGAAAATGTTGCTGCGGGAGAAAGCCGAATAACAGATTGCACAAGATGATTACAGGAATACACTGTAATAAGGGACGTTTAAAAGAAATCGTCATATCGCGATGAGAATTATCTCTAACAGAGGAAACTATAAGCCCACAAGGAAGTGTTATCATAAAATTTCTTACATGCCCATGTGCGAATAGGCATTCCTCGTAAGACTCGGCTACTATCTAGAATATCAAAGAAACATTCAAAACCAACGACTATTCACAAGACAATTCAAGAAATATTCAATTTTCGATTAAGCAGGAACACTATAAAAATTTATCAAAATCTAGTTAAGAAGAAATAAATAACAATAGCAGAATTTATGGTCCAATAATCGCCAATTACTCAAATACGCCCAACAAGATCTCGGCCCAAGATCGCAGGACCTCATCGCAGATGACCTCTGATCTAAATCAGCAAAAATAAGCGTGAACAATTCGAAAAATTAATCACTAATCTGCGGCCCAAATCCAACCGCGGCGTTGTTATCACCGAATCTGATTCGATGTTTTTCTCTTAAACCCACGCATTGGTAATCGTACGGCAGCACAGGTAATTATTCCAGAGATAACACAGAGGCAACGTGAATAAACTGGAAAAGAAAGGTAGAAACGGGGGAAAAAAGTGCATCGTGTAAAGACCGGATGTGGCACGTCATTCCACCGGATAGGCGGTCGAAAAACCGGACGGCACAAGGTGCTGGATGAGGAGGGGAGGATGGGTGGAAAGATATATGGAAGGGAGAAGATGTGTTAAAAAGACGGCTGAATTAGAAGTCTGAAATGGGAGGGCCAAAGCGCGTGTTCAAAATCGAGGCACGCATCCAAACATCCTCAGGCATTTAAATCCCTCCTAACACAACATAAGTCGGATGGAAATAGAGCGCTTTAATCTATGGAGATTGGGCACTAGACGAGCACGACACGAGTCGGGTATACTCTACTCCAATTAAGTGTTTCCGTGACTTCCTTTCGATAATCACGATTCTAAATATCATTTCTCAGTGAGCCTCGAGACAAATTAATATTCTTGTCTAAGAAACTTTTAGAAACATCTCTTGCGGGGAACTGTTGTATACAAGAGGTAACTTTCACATGAAGCTTAAATTAAAGGTCCAGAGATTAAGCTTTCGGTAATGTGAATGAAACAACCCAACGTCAAAATTAAAAATGAAAGGTATAGGTAAACTTAAAAGAAAAAAAGGATTTGTAAGAATATATCAATATAGAAGAAAAAACTACGCCTTTTCAATTCAATTTTTTCATGGATGTAACATTTCCGAAGTGACGATTTCAAAAGTTTATTTATATCCATTAAGTAACATGGATTATTAAAATAGACCCGTATTTTTTAAGGGCTAAGACAGATACCATAGCAAACAAAGGTAGGTCCAAAATCCTCCGTTTCAAATAAAGATGATGAACGCTTATGCGTTCCAAACCAGATTAGTACTGAACTACCTAAATTTTCTTTGGAGTATATCAATGGGATTTTATGTTTATCTTTCAAGTAGTAGTAGTATTGTTAAAAGTGCTTCGACAGCTTAGGTCATTTCGCACATGGTCTCCCACCGGGAATCGAACCCGGGACCGCTTTCACCGAAGTCGAACGCGTTGCCCACTTGGCTATCCAGGAGCCCCTTATCTTTCAAATTTACCAATACATTTTATTTTCCGAAAAAAAAATATAGGGTATATGTAACGTAGAAATTATCCCATTACCTCTCAATTGGACGGTAAACGATATAGTTCTTTGCCTCTTTTCAAGAAGAACTATAGAATATTACTTTGATATGCTAACGAGTTACGCTTTCTTTCATTATATCAAATAATATTTCAACTGATATCATAACATAGATATGTGCATGGTTACTAGAGAAATTACATTCTGAGAAGTGAGCATCGTCAATAACAACCGCTTGCAACTTATCAACATCAAATACGAAAATGCTTCCATTACAATAAAACTCTGATATGCATCAAGCTTTCTAGTCAAGCATTCTCTTGGCGAATCTGAGAAAAAACGTACCCAGTTTCTCATAGTTATGCGTATGTAGTGCAATACCGAGGAAAAGATCACCCGAGAGTAATTTCTTTTCACAGAGGGTAAACCGGTGCTGCTATAAAGGACCTTCTGCATTCATGTACCGCTATTCTCAACCACCGCCTAATATGTATTCCAACGAACGCACATTCAGATGGCGAGGGAGAAGGCTTTCGCATATACTCGAACACCTGGCTGACCTGAGGGCATCCTCTTCATGAAGCGAGTAAAAGGTCCGGATCGGGATAGCAGACCGAAATCTCAAGACTTAACATCCACGTTTTTTCACAGGAAGGAAAGGAAGATATTATCCGGAAAATATTTTCGCATTAAATTTACATCAGGTGATCATTCTTATGAAATTAAGACTCGAATTCGAATTTTTACGGTTGAAGAAATACTGTATCGGACCTTGCACTCAGAGAGTTCCATTCGCTTGGTAGCACTCTAAGCAGGGGCGGATTTGAAATAAGGGCATTGGTCGATAGATGAGGTCCTCGTCTTACGGAGACCTCAGTTGACATGGTGTTCATGTATTCTCGGTAACAATTGCATTATATGTTCAATTGTATACAGATACGCAAGCTAAACATCAAGGATTAAATGGAAGATGGCACTTTATAGTCCCACTTTTGTCTAGTGAAGAGTTTTGTACGGTATTGTGGATACCTAACGCATTCACGGACTTAAAAAAGTGATTTGATCGATGTACACGTATTTTCAAAGAATAAATAACGAAAATAATTCTTTTACTCCTAATAACGAGATTATCTTCTAGATTTTCTCAATTTTGAATGCCAATTCTTCAATAATTTCTCCATAAAATTAATTGTAATTTAACATATAACTTATGAAGCCTTGGTAGCTAATTTCGGGGATATATGGGGATTATATGCTTATAAAATTAATCAGCTGCGTTGCTCTCTAACATGTTTTTATATCCTGGTTAATTCACCAAGAACTTTTCTTTGTTTAAATTACTGTGCAATAGATAGAACATCCAATTAATGCAATATATTATAATCGATGTCTCAGTGTATTTTTTCTTGAGATGGTGTGACTTAAATTCTCTGAGAAATGCAATTATGCGTATTTTGTAACAAACGGGTATTTCTCGAAGTTCTACGGCATTATTAAGGAACTTACTGTCTTGTGAGATAATTTCAAGGGGCGTCCTAGATCTGATATTTGCGTCTTGGATTTCTGATGTTGTAATTCGTTCCTGACTCTAGGGGTCTAAAATAATGTCCTCAAAATGATTCTCAAGTTATAATTATTTCTTAAAGTAGAAAGCCCTTAACAACGATGTCGAACTTTCGTCTCGTTAAAATTATTCAAAACTTTAGAGCGGATGAACTGGAGACCATGGAAAAACGATCGGATTTTAAGAGCCCGAGGAAAATTTTCCGGAATGATTTACGACGCTTCATGAGTAAAACGGATAAAACTGGGTGAATCTCATAAACATGACGCAAGGGCATGAATGACAGAATGCAAATCTCAAGGGAATGAGCCGTAACAAGCGTGGCTAATGAAGACATAAAGAACTTAACGATCAACTGTCAAATGGACCTTGTCCTGCTCGGAAAATTTGCACCGCATTGATTCGCATTAGGACGAACGAAATGCATGACGATGGAATGTTGTTGTAGCCATCCTTAGAGAGGAAAATCTTTGCATACGAGTATCGTAAGATAGGCAGTCCTTTTTAGACTTTATATCAAAATTTATTGAGAAATCCCTCCCTGAAATACAGACTGAATGTATCGAATAGTTGAAATGGCTAGAGCCAATAATGTATGTATCAGATTGCAGAGAAAATACGTGGTACGTGTACGTAGATGTATGGTTTCCATTGATTTACCAACCTCTTTAACCCTTTCGCGGCGTATTTGGATTAGAAATAGGACTTTAAACTGCACTTGGATTAGAACTAGGCTTTAGCACTATAAACGTCAAATCGACTTTAGTAGATTGTCGCAGCGATAGGGTTAAGAATGGGCAGACTTGCTTATATATCAACGACTGTCATTTCTGTTTTCGACCTTTTATTATCCTAACTGGATTCTTAATCTATCAAACTGTATCTTTTACTACGGAAGAAGATATAGGATAACCTATTGTCAAAATTTAGGAATCGCCAAAAGAGGACGGGTAAATTATCAACGTGAAACTAAAACTCTATCAGATACATCGAATTTGGCGATGTAGTTAATATATAAAACTCATTTTAAGCATAGAATAACGAAGTAATGGTAAATGAAAAAATCAGGTTTACTCACAAGAGTGACTTATAATTAAAGATGTCTTTTAGTACTAATTTCTCGTTGAAAAGCCCCATTTACTTAAACGACGAATTAAATCGCAATAAAGAAAGATATACGCGGTAATTAAAGTTAAATATTCACTTTTTCTAGGGATATTCTAAATTCATAGAGGCATATTTTAACGATTCACGGACTAACGATTTAACGTAAAAAGCCAACATATCACATTCATAATTTCTTGTAAGCAACTCTACATATGGACCCTGCAAGCCGCCTTTCGGCGTGTGGCAGGGGGTGCATGCGCCATGACTCTACTTTCCTTATCGATTACTTAAGCGTATGGTTCGCAGAAAAAATGAATTATTGAATCGATTCGTTCTAGCGTCTATCTCTCTGATTTTCCTCTCAGAATCAGAACGGCCTATGTAACAGGGAAGACGCATAATATCGGCTACATATTCTACGAAAGTACCTTCTCTGAACTTATTTAGTTAATTTATCCTTTGTTTAAACCTTCTTAGTTCTAGAGATTCCCATCCTGCGTCCTGTAACCATGCATCCATCCATATACATTCATAATCGTTGTTTCAAACTTGAAATGCAATTCTTAGTCATTTATATTTCATTCCCTTTTTTAGTTATATCACGTTGAGAATAATGTATTTTTTACTTCCACTTACCGATACGTGTCATTACTCCAGTAAAAACCAACAGATATGCATTAAAATTACATTAAATGCAATTAATTTTGCAATAAAGAGAAGAAAAAAGTGGATAGGGAAGAAAATGCAAAATACTACATTAGATCGTAGACTGATTAAATTTCACCAGCGTGACAAAAGGAACTGCAGGAGAACGATGGAAGGAAAAGACAATTACGGACATCAAGGGTCACGGACCCTTCGCACGATCTAGATATTAAGGCATCGCGGCTCTTGAGAACTTCAGTCACTTGAAGCCGCTCGGAGTGTGACGTGAGCAAGTTAGAATGCTGCTTCGGGGTAATTTACCAGCGGACCAGTCCGTTGTTCAGGTTACGGATTTAATTAGATCTGCCGATTAGTCAGGTAGCCGTAATAATGAGCATAAACATAAAGGAGAGTGAAGCGTAGAGTGAATGGCGTAAGCTGAAGATATCTGCTTCACGGAAGACAATAGAAATGTGCAGTGAAAAGGCGGAAGTAAAGAAACTTGACAAGCAGGTGCGACAGTCGATTTTCTATACACGGGTGAACGCTCTTTATTTCAGCTGTTTATATTGATTTCCTGAAAGATACGCTGGGTAGATGATGATAATATTAACAATTATAGGAATACGCGAGTTTTATACTGCGGTATTGACAAAACAGTCAGTAAAAGGAAAAACTTCATCGATAACACAAAAAAGGTAAAAACGAAAGTGGGGATTATCAATCAGAAAGATTAAAGGGTTATCTCCGCTTCCATAGAAATGGAAATTAAATGCTATAACTATAGTGAAGTTATACGGGCGTCTAATGTATTGTAAAACATATTTGGCATTTCTTTCAAGCATGGGTCCAAGGATTACCTAACAATATAACCGAACGAAGAATCACTAATGACAGCAAAAATTTTGGAGTGACGAACTGGATTCGCGAAAAACTATCCTTATTGCGCTGGCAGTTGAAGAAAAATGTTATGATATCACATTCTACGGACAACAAGTAGAATATTTTCGCAAATATCTTTCGTATTAGGTACATGCGAAAGAAATACGTCTAAAAATGGAAGTGAAAGGATCCTAGCTACACTTCGATTGTCGTTTAATTCCTTTTGATATTTCATTTCTAAAATAATGTTTGAGTTAATGAAACACTTCAGTTCATCATCATCACATTACTTACTAGAATGGTAGTAATAATAGAGTGGTAAAAAAATTACAGGCGAGGGGGCCCGAAATGTTCTCTGATTGGGGCTCCAAAATACCTTCGGCCTTATGGTAACATAAGACGTTAAATTCTTAAGAAAATAATGCACAGGTTATACGAGTGAATTAAATTGAGAAAGAATTTGCGAGACAGTTGCTAAATGTAAATGTTTCAATGGAATTCCAATCATTCGATCAAACAGACGAGAAAACTATCAAATATCATTTCAAAATTCTAAAAAGTACTTAAAGAGTTGGAAAAATGTTATAATATGCAACACTTTATGACAATATAGATACTGCATAAAAACGTTTAGCCTAAAGGACTACACATTTAAGGGCATTCGTTATATGCTAAACTAAACAAAAATAATGTAGAAGTAAACTACGAAATTAACGAAACATATTCCTGGACAAAGGTATATATTAGCAGCAAATAATCTATTTAGAGCTGAAGATATTTACTGAACATATATTTTAACGGAAATGATGCAGTCAACAAATGATAAAAAAATAATTAAAAATTACAAAAGTAGAATGGGAAAGTGAGGTTCAACAATACAAGTTAAATAATAATTACACTCGTACGAAATGCAATATATTTCAAACCATAAGAACTAACTTTGTTAAGCTCCACGTTTCACACTGATTCACCGCCAAAGCTCGAGAAAAGGAACGGGAGCGTACTGGGAACCGTCATGCGATACAAAAACGTCAGGAACGACTTATAATTTAACGCGGTAATATTCAATGATAATGAGCGTCTCGCATTAAGAGGAAAGCGATTCATCTCCACCTGGCTATTATGCGGAGAAACCCGTTGCGATTTAGTCCTCCGCGGAATTCACGTCTCAAAAGAAAAGTTGAAGGATTGCGATGAGCATGAGATAACAGAAATTGGTGGATGGGAAAGGGGTGGACGAAAGAAAAGAATGGAAAGATCACCCGAGGAAGGAAAAGAGGCGAAAAAACAAGAATTGGAAAAAGAGAAGGGAAGGAGAGTGAGAAATGATTACGACTAGTAGGCGCAAAAGTAACGGTGCACGAGTTAAATGGAGGGATGACAACAGGATACAGACAACGAATGCAAGGTAAAGAAAACTAAAGAACACAGAAAATTGAATGAAAAGGTGTTTTACGAGGCTCTCGTCTGGTCGGCGAATATAAATTAGAGAATGATGGAGGTCAAAAAGAGGAAGTCGAGGATGATGAAAGGCAAAATGCCTTTTCCTGCTCCACCTGTTCAATATGCTTTTTGCTCTTTGCGCCTTTTACTCGCTGATGTAAAAGGATGCTGGAATTAGATTATCTGTGGACGAAACAAGGTATCATTACATACTTATTATGAGTTACAACTTCATTTCCACGATGTAAAAGAAGCCCACGCTTTGTAATTTCGCGGAACTTCTAATCACGGTTATCCTTGAAAGAACACATTCAAAACAGACTCGGCAAATTGAAATTTACATATCATTTCGGAAAATACCATTTTATTAAGAAGATACGACTAAAGCGTAGTAATCGTGTAAGTACAAATGCATCAAACAATATTGATAAATTTTATTAGAGACGGACTGAGTAAATCGGTCTTCCAGACCTTTAGCACCATAACTGAGTGAAAAAGAATTGCGACTCTTCCAAAACTGCACATCAGAATAGGAACAAAGCCTCGATTCACAACTATTCAAATGAACCTAAAAAACAATATATACCTTAAGAAAACAGCAGTGAGCCACTTATACACTGTGATTACACAAAATAAATTATGGATACTGCAATGAAAATACTCTACAGCTTAATAACTTTAGGAGCTCTTGATGATAATGTAAAACCAGGAAAATATAGATTTCAAAAATTAGGAATGCGGCAAGAAGTGAACCTGAACCACTACGAGAACGATTAAAGACAACGAAAAATACACGATAGTATGATCTAAACATCCCATGAACTAGACGTGCAACGGATATTTAAAAATTATGCAAGATTAAATAAAAATATTACTCGAGGACAAATTATCTGGCAAATTCAATATGCCATAAAAATTTTATTCCCATCCCAAAATGAAATCAGTAAATTGTCGAGTGAGACTCAAGTGATTCATGTATTAATCGAGCAAAACTATGCATTATCTCAAAGGCAATTAAAAGAATCTATACTGGAAAATATCTTAATAAGCGACCAGAACGAAAACGGGAAATCGAGAGAAGGCTGAAGTTTTAACAGAACAGAGAAGTAAAACAGAGCAGAGGAACGGAGAGGAAAATCACGCACGAGAAATGAAGAACAAGGAAGGTGTAAAATGGAAATATCCGTGGGACTAATAAAAAGAGAGCGGGAGGGAGATCTCCCTTCAAGAGCCATTCATTAACGCCTACGGCATCCTCTGTTTACGTGCAGCCGCGGCCATGAGGATGCACGTGAAGTGGCTTGATTTCGTGGTCGGACTCGCGCGATGATTCACCTCTACAGAAACAGAAACAGAGAAGGAAGTTTCCTTCCATCCACTACCTGCGAGTCGATCGGGAGGCTTATTGCAGACGACCATTCAGGCACTTATTCCTTTCGGATAGCCTTTTTTCCTTGGAGCGACCGACGTCTGTCCCGTACACAAAGGGCAACTGGGGTGGAAAGGTTCATGCTTTTTCTCTCTTGCCAACGTATAATTACGAATCCCATTTCAAGGTTTTTGTGTTTAACGGGATCACTCAGTTTCGACGGGCAATAAAACTAGCTCTGAGTAATAAAGGACCACGGAAAACATAAACATGGCAATTCGGAGAGGTATTGTTAAGTCTTAAAAAGGACGGACTTGTAAAATCTAGATTTCAAATCGGTTGCCCAACCTCCTTTATTATTTCACCAAGGAAATTTTTTAAGATAACGCTGCATTTACTTTCAAGTCGCCGTAATTTCAACGACTGAAAATTAAATCAAATCTAATGTATCATAATACCTGGTACATACGAACAAGTGGTCGAGAAACTAAAGCCATTCACCAAGGAAAAAAACGTGGAAGGAAAAGCCGATAAATATTAGCCTTTGAAAAATTTAGTATTTCCACCGTTTTTCCTTGAATTTCCGAAGATAACTGGCGTTGCGCGCAAGGGCGTGAACAGAGCTATTTTACTGCCGCTCTTAACTGTTTCCGGCGTCAAACAATGCCGCAGCTTCCTCGGCCAAGCACTAAGCGCATAAAACAATCCAAAATCTCCATTTCCCGTTACGACACTCCATCCTTTCGGAAAGAGTAGAGCTACCTGAGAATCTAACCAACGTCTACTGATGAACTTCTGTAAAATGTAGAGTAGATTTCAGCTGATTTTTATGTAGTCCAATAGCTGCAGTAGATCATAATTTGAGTAAACAAATAATAAGAAAAACTTTTATCACCAGTAAAAAAGTTGTGAACATATAAGATAAAAAACAAAGATATTTTATTTTAATGACTCGAGAAAACTTTATTCCACAACAAATTTCTCAAACCTTTTACATCACAATACACTCATTTTCAGTTAAAGAACTCTTGAAAACATGAAAAGAAGATAAGAGTTATCGAAAAAAACGACAACCAGAAGTTCCTGAAGTTTTATATGGAAACGGTGTTACGCCGCATTTTTTTAAATTTTTAAGAAAAAAATCTGCAACAAACGAATAATCTAGTACCATATAGAATGAAGAAGTAATTAGACATCTAAAACGATCTAAATTATCAAAATGGAAAATTTTCGAACGAACCATCTGAAAGCATCATTATCACCGATGTACATATTCAGTCTTTCCATTCTAATTTATCATAATTTCTCGAATGCTAACATAGAGTTTACGTAGTTCTAATTATACTTAGAGAGCCTTTAGTTGTATTCACTGGCTGAAGCTAGACCAAGGAAGCATTTACGAGATGTAGGTTACTATTCATAGAGCTCTGTTAACGATCGATACCCGGAAGATACTGACCACAGCTGCATCAAGGCCTCCTCTTTAGAGGAGCCATAATACGTATGCAAGTATGGCAGCTGCGTTCGGCACATGCGCGACCTCAGGTCAGAAACCGCCCGGCATCCCAATAAAACGGAGAACGACCCCTTTGCTGCCTTTAAACAGTATAAAGTCACTGAACGATGACCCGTGTAATTGATTATTGAGACACTCCAGTTAAGCATCCTAATTTAGGCCGCGAAGCTTTACCTCCCATGTTTATGCATAGAGATGATAGCCACCTCTAGTGGCATAAATGCATGCGTGATTCATGAATAATTCCGAATTAACCAGGGCCTAGAGCGATCGTAAAACAAGGAAGTACCAATAAAACTGTGCAGTAAAAATTCCTTACCGACAAAAATAAGGTTAATGAGATGAAAGACTGAGCACGTTTCACAAAAAAATCGATTGGATGTTTGATTTTAAAATCGGGATAATCATGAATGTAACGGTTTTCCAAAATTTGGGGTATGTGATAATTAGAATGGAAGGAGGTGAATAATATACAACATGACTTTCAGAAGTTTGATTTAAAGACATTTCGATAAATAAATAGTAAAAACACTGGAGAAACTTTCCCAGTTGTTAAGATTGTTTCACCTTTACTTAAGATTCATACCAGTTTTCCTGAACATGAACTTTATGGTACGCACCACGTTCAAATTTAATCTAGCGAACAAATAAACGTTTCCCTTTTCCATGAATCTTCAAGGATTACAAGGGTCTAATTTTAATTAACATCCATTTCTAGACTGTGTACACTTAATTTCTTTTAAAATAAAGGCATGTTCTACTACGTTAAAATAAAAATTCTGACAAAACTCAAGGAAGATAGATGAAGAAGCCAATTTCGAAAAAAGAAAAAATCTATGACGCAGTTTCTGAAGCAATTTATCACGTCAATATTAATTACAATGAGGATTTTAAAAAGATAACTTTTTTATAATTTAGTATAGTTAAATCCATCTAACTTTCGCCAGGACTGACAATTAAGATTTCCGCATTCAGAAATATGCCCAGAAGCTAAAAAATTACTTCAAAATTCCTGCAGCATCAGTATTCTTCATATACGGCAGCGAAAAAAAAACTTGGAAGAGACACGTCTAGCGAAAGCACTTGAAGATCCCTTTCGGCTGGCGAGTCTAATTGGATATAGGGAAGGGAAAAGACCTAATTGCGGAACTTCCTCAGCATATTGAACACGGTAAGATCCACTTTCTTTTTGAAACTTTCCTAGTAGTACTTAAAGAAGAGTAAATCTCTTCCTGAAAGGATATACGCTTTCCAAATTCGACCTCATAATGAGGGAAACGGCTTTTAATTAATTTGATTATCATAATGGCTACAAAATACCATCACAAAGTCGAAAAGTTATGATGCATTCTCTAACCTAAATCTACTCCCCATCCGATGATACGGTGCATTACGGTGAGAATAGCGTGACTGGAAACCAATGCTGAAGTGACATCAGAGCAAACCAGAGCAAACAAGAAATATCTTGGCAATAGGAAAAGCAAGTACACACAACTGTAAGTTGAGAGCAAAACACTTATGCTCAACAAAAAAAAAAAAAACACTGAAAATATTCATTATTTCGATGATGTTTCCCCGAATAAGTGAAATGGCTGCGGAAATCTTCCTTTTACCAGTAGGTAGGTTATTAAAATCGTCCAGTTTAAAAACTTCGCCGTGCTTCATTAGTTTTCGTAATGTAATCCAATAAGTTTTCTAGCATAGCTGTGATCAAGCTATGAATCTTAGCAAAACTTTATATGGTCCTCATTTTCCTTAAACGATAGACGGGAGGGACAGAGCCGAACCGTCCTATGGGTGCACCGCACCCGGGCGGCGGTAACAGAAGTGTAGCCAACCATTTAGTTTATTACAACAACATTATTTGTTGTTTTTTCTGTGATAGACACGACTTATCTAGAAAAGATTATGACGTGAAATTTAAGATTGTCAAACTGTTACAGTAATGAATTAGGGATAATCAAGACGAGAAAGGAATATTTGTACAGTGGATTTAGTCGAAGTTATTTACCGGTATGTCGCAATACAATTTTTATAAGAAACTTTCATATTCAGTAGCGAAATATAGATTTCATACAAATCATATCAATTTAAGTCATGCGTGTTGCAATGATAATGATAGTCAAAAGTTAATGCAAATTATTAACAATTTACTATACCGTATTCTGATTATTTTAAATAAAATAAATAAATAACGTCTTTATTTTATTTATGCACTACAATGTCGGCATACAGAATATACATAATTAATTGTCACGGTTGTTTTTGATCAATGTGAGCTGGGGAACGAAGTCATAAAACACTGGTTTTAAAAGCCTTTCAAAATAATTTCACCTGAAAATCAGGAAATGTGTGGATTTGGTCTTTAATTATATTGGGCGGCAAATTATGTTCGCACTCGAGCGGCAGAAAGGCAGGGCGCGGTTCTGGGGATGGATATTAAACTTAAGTTTTTGATTTTCTGTCGATGCCACTTCAAATCCAAACTTGGTGCACTCTTTCGTTTCCATGAAACATTCCCATTATTTATATTACTATTAAATTCTTAAAATACCTAAATATGCGAGTATTAATTCTCATCCGCGAATATCACTGCCGGTAATTTGATTGGAATCGGTAAGAGAAGATCTTAGAAGTAGACAAAATCCCAGGCAAAAGAATGACGACATAGGAAGTCCAATCCAGGCGAAACGGTCCGCCAGTGCCGCATATCCCAGCGCATGTCTGGAGGTCTCCCTTTCTCATTCCAAAATGCCAGTCCGCGACGGCGAAGGATGATGCAGAAGATGACGGCGTAGATGACGCAGCACAAAGGGCTGCGGAATCCTTACTTCACCATTCGGCATCGTGAGAAGGTCGGGATGACGGAAAAAAGAAGCGGAAGGGATGAAACCTCCCAAAAGAGGATGTCTATTCACGGTAAATGGCACCGAAATGGCTTTCGGGACATAATTACTTTCGCGAGGTTGGGAGTGGAATTCTTTCTGAACTACTTATTTGGGAAGGCCGTTGCCTTATTTTCCAAGATGAATACATTCCTGAATTACAGATTCCGCAGCTGTACAATGACAAGGCTAAAATAAGTGTTTCGAGGAAACGTTTCCATTACTTACGAGGAAGAAAGCTTTCAAGCTGATTGCAGGCATGATAGAAGCGTCAAGTATGCGTTTAAAAAATGAAAGAAGACTAGAGATGTTTTTCATTAGGAGAAGGTTCTAGAGTTTAGGGCAAATATATTCACCGAGAAAATAATTAGGCGGTATAATAACTCGCCTTACTTATACAGCTAAGAAAAACGATGTTATAAGGAAAATTCCAACCGTTTACCACCAAATATATATTAATCAAATAATTCATGACAAAACGAGTTAGTATTGCATTTATGCATTAATGAAAATTTACTTAGTGATTTTGCAGTTTCAATTTCAACAAGACACTAAAAGTTCTATCACATTCTGATTAAATGCTAAATATTTCAGTTTCCGTTAAAAATTGTTATTCAGATAACTTACATAAACAGAGGAATTCAATGGATAGACAATACGGATAATCTGTAGATGATGGAGATGTCAAAAACGTTGTCAGTTCCTATTTGTTCCTTTATGTATGCGTAGCAAACCACAAAAAAGTAAACCAAAAGTAGGCGATTGCCAAGAAATGATTAATAAAAGGGCTAACGGAATCTTGTAAGTGAGCTGATATGACTAGAGCCACTAAGGATTATTTGAACTCCGCTTGTTTTGATATTTTACCTGGTAGATCCTCATTATTTAGAATTGTTTGTATCCAAAAAGAAAAATTCTGCACACTAGACATTCAAAATGATTTTCATTCCACATTATGCGCATAATTATTCCTAAGGAAGATTAAAATAATTATCAATCAAAAACATAATAACGAATGGGTATATTTTGGCCAAATTTCATCGTGACAAAACGATAGATTTATTAACAGATTGATTTATTTGGGATGAAAAACAATCCCTATAAGGATTAATCCTCCTTTAAGGCTAATAACATCTTGATCACCTCGTAGAAGAGTTAAACGTAAATCGTCCCGGAGATTAAAATATACAGTTTCAATGGATTAACAGCTCTCCACGAGGTACTAAAGAGAACTACGAATTGAAGACATTCCTCTCGAAAGTGGTAGGTAATTGATCTTGCATGAAGTTCAGAGGATGACGCACTCACACGGTAGCTTGTACACAAGTTCACCGTTTACGCAAAGTAGCGCGATTTACATAATCATTCGAAGCTAGCAAACTCTGAAAACATCCATCATCACGCATTCGATTTTGTTAATTCACCGTCGAAACAAGGCTACTATCTCGTCCCCGGATGTTCAGATATTCCAAAGAGCATCCAAGAAGCAATCGCCGAGAAAGAAAACTGTAAACGAAAACGGAAATAGGACGATGACAAGGAGACTCCAAAAATAAAACGATACGCAATGTCCGACCTATCCGGCCCTGTGATCACGTCTTGCAAAAGAAAGATCCTCAAAACATGGAGCAGTCGATTCCTCAGGAAACATGCGGAAGGAAACGAGTAAAGAAGGGAAAAGATTCCGCAGAGGTCACGTGGGTGGAGACGGATAAGTAACGCACGAGCACAAGAGAAATCAGGGGTGGACGGGGCTGAAGAAGTGAGAAGATACGACGAAGGGAAAGGGAATATAATAAATGGATTCATGAAAGGACAACGATAAGCGAACACGGACGGGAACAGCATGGAAATGAAAATGAAAGACAATGAGATGGGAGGATGTAGAAAGACAGGACCAAGATCTGAGGTAAGATTAAAAAAGTAGAAAACGAAAAATACAAGTCAGAAGGCAAGTGGAATCGAGAAACTAGAGAGAAAAATGCTCTGAGATAACGAGAAAATATTGTAACTGATAGTACTGGGGAAGGAAAATAGATAAATGTGAGAGTAACCCACAGGAAGTAAAAGCAAGCGATGGTTGAGTTCTGTTGAATGATTGAATTGTAATAAAATAATATTTTTTCACGTTGTTGAAGCAATTAGTTATGTATAATCCAATCATAGACAATGCGTTTTAGGAAACTCTATCAACTCCCCTTCATCGTTTTCCCAAAGCCCGCAAAATTCCAAATATTGTAAAATTGTGTAGCATTCTCTTTCGCAGGCAGACGGTTACAAAATCTGGGTCCTAAGCCCAGCCGGTGTACTGCAAAGATACTATTAGGGTAGGTAATTCCGTAATAATTACCTAATTCCTTCATCATTCTAATCTTTGTAAGTTAAGCTGCGTGTAAGCTTAACAGTAGGTTACCATAAGAGTAAGAAAGCTTACATCTCATTAATCTCCTTAAATTAACAAGCAACTTTTACATCAGAATATTCAAAAGATATTGCAAATCGTGGAAGAAAATAAATGAAAGAGAAACGTGAAGGAGTGAGGACTGAAAACCACTGTGATACAGCAAGAATACTACTAGACGAGTTACGAAAGAAATGCATGAAACAGAACACAAATAAATAGCAATTACTTAATAATTTTATGTAGCTCTTAGAGATGGTGCACAGAGATTATAGCAATCAAAATGATAAAACGATCAACAAAAACAGACCAGAAAGTTGTGGGAGAAATATTATGAAAAAAATAAAGGGCCTAACATCAATAAAAAAGGAAAACAAGATTTATTTCTATTTTGGATAATATACGGAATATTTTCAGGCAGCCTAGGTACGGATATGACTCAATTCATTAGAAATAGGATGCAAGTGCGGGAAAGGAAACAAGATGTACGAGATAAAAGGACAAACAACCAACATAGAGCGTACAGATGTGGGAAAGAAGAACGAGCACATACAAATCCTTGTAGTGGGCAAGAATGCGAGCATAAATGAACACCCTTTCCCTAGAGGTATCCAGAAGCTCCCAACGGTGTCTTGAAGGTCTCCAATTTTCCCACGTTTGAAGCAGCTCTGGGAAAGGTACCCATTGTTGAGCGTAGGGGAGACGTTGTCTTACACGGTCGCGGAAGAGAAATAAAAATGCAGCGGATATGGGGGAAAGAAGCGGATTACGTGCGAACGAGGGGAAAGTGGTTCTTTCTTTCCCTTTCACGGAAAAAAATTCTTTCGCTAATTAGCGCTACTTTTCGAAATGAGCTCATTAGTAGCGAAGAGAGAGCAAAAAATAACAACCAACGATTCCGATGAATGAAAATCCACATCATCAGAGCAGCGTAACTTTCAATGTACGCGGCTTAAAGAACGTAAAGATGCAGACCCCAAAAATACCTTGCATATATATCTACTCTAGTTATTAAAAGGAATAAACAAGTGTATCATTTCCTGAGATGAGGTAACGTGTGGAAGGATGAAACATCACATGCCCAGTGAATAATGTAGCACATTTTTAGAGAAACAGCTAAAGGTGTAATGAAATCCTGTTTTATAAAAATGTTTACTAATCGAAAAAATGCCACTATGCCTTTCATAAAAATATATCACACATTTATTTCTAAATTCTGACATCATGTGTAACAGGTAAGATAATTGATGTAAGGATTCATCACATAATAAGAAAGTTATAAACAAAATGCTCTAACCAAGTAGTAATAATTGAATTCTTGCTATAAATAAAATGCAACAAAATAAAAATGAACTTAGAGAGAGGTAATGCAACTAAAGACTAATGGTAACTATTTACCACAGCACATATTCACTAAAGTGTACGAAAAATCAGAAGTATTTCCAGCAATAGCGCATTAGTCATGAATATTTTTAGAGGCAGTGTCTTTAAATCAATATATAAAAATTTTGCTTCACAAACACGAGATCATTTAACTGAAATCAAAGACGAAAGAAATTAATTTAACGAATTCACGCACACAGTACGATTAATTTTACATTTCCTACGAACCAACATTTAATCCACACTCTCAACTTCCAAATTATTCCCTCGAATTTGCAATAATGCATGAATCCCGAGTACCTCAATGTCTTGATCTGGGACACTCTTTCTTTAAATTACAGATATCTCGGCGTTCAATATTTCTTCGCGAATGACTGCTTTGATATCGACATGCATGGCCGAGCTAACTAAACGAGAAATGACAGAATTTATGCTCAACAATTTGCGTTGATTTATATTCTCGCATCCACTACTCTCCTTCCTGCTATTCGAACTCTCCTCTGGCACGACCGAAGCATTAAAAGAAAAAACAGCAGGCGATTTCTTTCCAGCACGTCGACCCAGGGGCATCATCCGCGGGGGAGGACGAACGAGAAAGAGAGTGATTTATTTTTCCTGGTTATGAGGAATAGGGAGAGAGACTCTCGTTTAAAGTACTCCCTACCTCCTTTCCTTGGGGCCTCCTCAGCTGACTGATGCGAGAAAATTTCCGCTCCTTTGTAAGAATCGGAGGAAAAAAGTTCTGCGTAGATGAGGCGGAAATGGAAAGAAAAATCCAATTTAAGAAATGCAGAAAGATAGATGTTGCAAGATGCAGGAAAAGGGAAATATTCACAAGACCATCAATAGTATCTAACATTTTGCTAGCATCTATGAGACAGCGTTAAAAATATAGATATTACTATATTGTTTGGTTCCCTGAAAGATCAATTTGCATATTATCCTCTAATGCCACATTGTTTTCCTTCACTTACAACAACGATGAAAATAATGGGAGAATAAGGATGAAGCAAACCCCGATGACTATTAATGTGTTACAACGATTATTAAAGCAATCAAATCAATTCGAACGGAAACAAACTCTACTCATTCATAAACCTCAAATTCGTGCTGAAGATTCGTTGGATTTATGGGATTATGTGATAGCAGCCGACAACTTTTAGAAAGATATTCAAAGGAAAATTGATTTAATCGTGTCGTTAATGAACCCTAATACAATGTTTTATGGGTACGATCTTCTAAATTTTTTCTAAGGATAGTCCGAGGAAGAATTTGTAAATGCTTAACGCTCAAATATCTCTTCATATTTCTCACAAAAGATCTACAAGGTTGATACTGTTTTATATTTAATTGATATAACTCGATTAAGGCTAAAAACTTCAGTTTTCAGCAAAGGTTTAACGAGCTGAACGGAAATACACAGTCCACAATGTATAGCCAAAATATGAGCGATATAAGCCACCGCAAACTGAGAACCGAGATAATACGCGGTTTCCCTAATTCGTTCCGGAAGATTTTCTGCTGCTACAGCTGCAGTGAAAATCGGACGCTCCTCTATAGCGATTTGAAGGAAAAAATTTCTCTGCTAAAGCAGACGTCGACTCACGGTCAAACTCAAGGAAGAAAAGCTGAGCATACTGTGAGAACTTTTTGAGTTAAGAAAGGAACCAGTTCAATGCAAAACAGGGGGAATTGAAATGAAACATAACTACGAGAGATAAAAGGTACTTTTATGAAAAAAGTATCAATTGAATAATTTGACGGCAAACATTTGTTGTATCTGTAAACTTTTTCACTGGTTAGATTTGTGAGTGAGTGAAATATCTCGATTGAAGTACTGAAGCAAGGAAAGCCATGAAAATAGGATGTGACGACTGGATCTCGAATAATAAAAGAGATGAAAGGAGAACTGAGAAGCAATTTGAAATTCATTTCATTTACAGTTGTCGGGCAACTCTTCGCAAAGGACTATTTATTAATTACAAAAGATTTATAACATTAACGAAGGACATATTAGAGATAACTTGTGCAACTAATTAATCGTATGTTAAAGAGGATTGATTGTAATATCAATTTCAATTGATACTTATCGAACTTTCGTTCAAATTAAATTTATTTTCATCAAATTAATAATAATAATAATAATCATCTTTATTTTGGCGAGGTTGAGTCTAAAAGTCTCCTCCTCTATCTAACCCATTGTCTTATTTTATAATTANGTAAAGGGATCGATTTGGAACTTTTTCGGACCTATTTGCAAGGCAATACAATTTGCTAGACGATACAATTCGTTCAAAAATGCTTCGGTAAAAAAGTAAACATTATTTAAATGTTCTCAGACGCAGGTTTCATAATCCTTAAAAGAAAGGAGATAAGAAGCTAGGCTTTGATTGATTGATAAATTCTGAGAAGTACATTTGCGAAAGGCTTAATCGGTGCTATGCGACACCCTGCTACACTGCCACGCAAATTTGAGTCAAACGAGAGAATTGGATGGAAGGACAAGTCGTCTTAGAGAAATGCCATCCGCAAACGATACACGACAATAATAAACTAAAGAAGAGGCTCGAAAGCTTTGTGTTTACACCCCCTGCCACACGCCGAAAGGCGGCTAGCATGGTATTTATGTAGATATAGATGTAGCTGAGATCTTCTTATCTACTGAGACTTTTTTCCTACCTTATCATAGAAATTCATGACGAAACTTAAAGCCTCAACCCAACTAAAAGATGGTCAGAATCAAGCAAGCAACTGATAGTAATTGGTCAAGAATTACAGAAACAAAAAAATGCGTGAATTTACAGTTAATTGATGAGAATAACGCAGGTTAAATTTTATCTCAGATTTTTAGATATGATCAAAAATCCTATTCGATTTCCAATAAATTTCAAAAAAAAAGGAAACTAGAATGGTAGCTCAATTAAAAGAATTTAACACCACGCACACACTTAAGCAGTACTACATTAAATACGAATGAATATAAATGATTGTTGTAAATGCGTTTTCTTTATGCTGAGAAATATCTCAATCTGAGAAAAATCGGATTTTCCGCAATAATAAGTTTATCTCTCGTCATACGCAAACAATTACCTATATTTCCAGAAAACGCATTCTAGCAGATAGTAAAAAGCAGTCTAGAGACGAGGACTTGAAAGCTGCGGCACGTCCAACGTGCGTGTCTGGAATAGATAGTGGAGCTCTCATAGGCCGACTCCATAAAAAGACTTTCGAAGAGGCTCGAGGGAGAAGGAAGTGACAAAAAGTTCATTAGGATTCTGGGACGAGTGGCACGCAGGCGACGGGCGGACCAAATGACAAAGAAAATCATATCCTCTAAAGACAGAAGCCCTTAATTTTAATCTTGAAGGGCTTAAACGCCCCTATGGAAGCTATCAGTGGGTAGAAAATGCGGAGTGCCAATCAAAGAATAAAAGTACACAATTATTCACAGCCACAGATATCCATTAATTGCCCAAGTGCGGGCCTACACAACATGTTACCCGCTAGGGTTGACTCAGCAGTCTGCAAGAGGTTTTGAAAGTTATATTTATTCACTAATTATTACTTAAAAGTTAAGAATTTAGAAGGCAGCAATAAAAATGTTCTTTTAATTATATTAATATAACGCAACATTTATTATTTATTTCTATATTAACACTTGATTAAATTATTTGTTATTTTTTCGATTATAAAAATAACCTTTTTATAAGAAGAAGATTCTTTTCAAATCCATCCGGTTCTTAAAAATATGAGTTGTGCAGGCAAGCCCTAGTGGCATTTTACAACAATTTAAACGAGTTACCAAGAAGTCAATCATTCTAAGAGTTGTTCAAGAGCAAGTGGACTACAATTTTATTTTAAAACGGTTCCAAGAATCGTCATAGACCACTTTAAAATAAGGCATTGCCTTGTACTATTTTCTACGTCGAATTTAAAGGCAAAAGGTTATTTAAATGTTAGTATTATTTTCATTTTCAAAATACGCAATGAACAGCATAAATGAGCCACTTCGTATGTGGCTATGAAAAGGGGAGACAAACTCAAAAGAGATCAATGGACGAACAATACCTCTTTGGTGGGTAAAAAATGTCCATATTCTCCCCCATGTTTAGCTTCCTTCTCAAATTAAAATCGAGTTTCTCCGTATTTAACTCAAATGAAATACGGTAAGCCCTTTTCAGCTCACAATAAAGAAAAGAATTAGCGCAGCGTGGAAAATGAATCTCAAGTCTACAAAACACCAGTTTTCCTCCACTTCTAAGAATAGAGATGGTCACATACGGTTATTAGCTGTCATTCATTAAAATTAATCTTGGTAAATTAAAATATTTGGTGGAACTCCATCTTCAAAATAACATACAATAATTATATTTGCACTTTTCCACAACGGTGGGAATATTATGGTGGATTATATTTTTACTTTTCCACCGCTGTGGAAAAGTATGATACATATAATCATTGTATGTTATTTTGCAGTTATTCATTCCCAAATACCAGAAAATTATACGAAAAAGCACCTTTGAGTTTCGGTGATATCAACGTAAAGCACTTCGGTGCGATAGACTTGGTCTTAAGACTTTGTTTGCCTTATTTACAGCATACGAGATGGACTGAGGAGATCCACTGAATTTCTGAATTTCCAACTTCAATTCGTTCTAATTCGTAAAAAAGCGTATTCCGCTCCTAGAAAGTTGGCCGTCGTCGTTAAAATTGAAAATTGGACGCTCCTAAAAGTTATCTTTCATTTATTTAAAGGATTCAATTAGCTTTCGTAGAATATAAAGGACTGAAGTTAAATTAAAAATAATATACGACTTAATTATGCAATTTTTTATTAGAATATAGTAATATTCTGTCATTTATTTAAATTTGGGTGCAACAGAGTTAACAGTAGCGGCATACACATTTTTATTTGCTATAGTTACACCCATGTCATATTATAAATGAACTGAAATGAGATACGGCTACCTCTCTTTCTTAAATAGGCTCGAGTTCTAACATGTGGAAGTCCAAATACAAAATAGACCCAAAATAGTTTAAATCTTACCTTTTCGTAAGCAACCGCTAGCTTCGCTTCATACGATTTTTTAATCTAAATCCTAATCCTGAGGTTAACTCAAAATTTTACTATCTGCTGAACCTTTAACGAATTATTCCATGGAAAACTTACAAAATATATTATTATATACTGATAAACCATCAATAACCATTTGAGACACATACTTAAAGGGTTAGATGTAGGAAGAGACTTGGTAGTCTCAATCTCGCCCTGATTAAGGTCTTTTATTATTATTATTAAAATTCGATGAATTTAAATACTGAAAC
>KZ308380.1:314728-381632 GCA_000376725.2 Ladona fulva | reverse complement strand
GAACCCGAACCACAAGACAACTAATTCGAATAATAAGCAATCAATATAGCCATCCAATAACAAACGAAAGAATTTTTAAAGCTATGGAGGAATGCGTGGAATTTACAAACAGTGCATCATCCAAGCGCAATTGGGACCTTAGCCACTTCCTTGAGAAAACAGAAGATAGAAAAGGGGAGATTCTAAAATAACCTCAAGTCTCGCAAGCAGCTGCTATCCAACTTGCGGCGCTTTTGTATGTTGTCGGATATCTTAGAGATATACAAGAACGAGCACGATAATGAGGAAACAGTTGGACCTTATCGTTCCATAAAAAGTGCTTGTAGAGCATGGAAAATTGTGTACTTGATAAACTTTATATAAACAAATTCTGAAAAAATATTCTCCTGAGACAGGGTTGATAGTTCCTTCTTCTGCAACCATAGCAAAGATAATAAGTGCCATGGAGCAGTACTTCAAGGACTGGAAAGACAACGAAATCGCTACCGTCAAGTACTGTAGACTACGAATAAAACACAACTATACCTTCGAGAAATACATAAAATGCACACCAAAGTCATTTGGCCTTTCGATAAAATTTAAATTTTCGTAATAGAACAGGAGTAAGCTAATTAATAGTAATAAAGGTAACTAATAGCTAATAAGCGCAAATAACCTAGGTGTTGAAGCGCCATTAACTATAATAAAGGAGTAAGCGTACACCTTTTCAAAGTAAGATACCTGAAAAATGACACAACGATGAATTTACTTATTTGTAATTAGAAGCTTAATGAAATATATAGTAAATACAGCCAAAATGCAAACAATAATAGACGTTTCTCTCCTTTAGGAAATGAGTATATTTCTAATAAAGCTACTTACCAGCGCTGACTATTTTTTCCTTAATTGTACAAGGACAGAAAGAGGATATGGGCCAACTTACTCACCTGTAAATAAAAATACATAAATATTAGTATACGCAAAAGAAAAATTAAAACAGTAATACCTGGAGAAAAAAAGATAAAGGCACGTTAAATATCTTAAAATACAAAGTTTAGTAAAAACAATGATTGTGTTTTATAATTCAAGGAATTCATTCAAAATTTGGTAAAAAACAAACTATCAACTTGAAATATTGCTATACTTTGCACCTTTGCCGGCAAATTAAAAAGAAAACTTTAAGGAGGTGGGTGAAATAAATTAGGTAAAAAGTAAAACAAAATCACACATACAAAAAATAAAACAATATATTATTTTATGTTGTTTACGGTCCTTTTAATACGCTTGATAATATGCTTTAATAATCCATCTATATCGATGCGTGGAGGCAAAATTATTTGATTCGAGTTACACATTAAAACAGAGAGGTGATGCTGAGTACGACCGATATTTTATTAAAATTCGGCATTTAAAATATACTTGGTCCTTTCTAAAAATAATCCCCCGTATATAACGTTAGGCACTTTTATAAAACCAAATTTTATCGAAAGACACAAAAAGAAAATCTATGAAGGTCGGTTTGAATCAATAAACCTTTCCCCGGGAGAGAAGATTTCTTTAAAATTTAATTACATGAACCGATAAAGTAATAAAGTCAATCGCGTACTTTAACAACCTTCGTTTATATCAAATAATCCGATGGAATTCCTTCAGCTTCATGTCTGACCTTCGATATTGAAACCCGGAGCAGAACACGACGCTGCTAAAGAATCGATAATTCCGCAATGTAATTAGATTAAACTATTAGAAAAGAAACGCGATAGATGGAGGGAAATAACGCAGAAGGCCAAACTTTTTACTGCTCCAAAAGCCACGAAGCCACGTGATACGTAAGCAGAAACCGAATGAAACTTAGATCTCCGGAGGAAGGTCGACCACCGTCACGAGGAAGCGTAAAACCCGCTCCACCGCTGCTCTGAGAACGATCTTAATGCCACTTAATTACAACGGACGTCTCCTCCGAAGTCTGCCTGAATCACCTTGTCAACGAAGATAAGGTGCAAGGTGCGTGGATGCTCCTGAATATAAATAAAATCGAGACTAATTTAATTTCCTCGCGGGAGGATCGAAAAATATGGAGACTCGAATCCCCTCCATGTCACTCCCGATCGCGAGTTACTAAAAACAGAACTGAGGGGGCGTTTCGGTTGAGCGCGGTAAAATATTATTTTCTTATCTTACTTTTATTAATGCCCAGGATGAGAAAAAATCCATTAGTCACTTGAATAATGCGAGGCTTGTATTTAAAATTTCGGACTACTCCCACGCGCCACGAAAATGACGAGGAAAGAACTGAACTCGTATAAAGACGGGAAGGAAAAGAATAGGTAAGGGGGATAAGTCTAGAGCCAAGCTCAACTGGTTGTAATTGGATCCTCAAAACTGTTTCTTATGCCCAATTAATCCTATACTGCGTCAGTAGACGAAGGGGTTTTCAAACCTATTTGTTTCCATGGGAATTCTCACGAAGTACCCCCAAGAACTCGCTACGTCTTCTATACTTATCATTATGTTTTTAACCCAGCGCTGTGACAAATGGCCTAGGCCAATATTATATACCTGCATATAAATTGAGTATTGCCTACAAAGATATACCGATAAAAACGTTAATATATCTTCAGAAACTACTAAATAAGCAATCTTTATCGACTTTCGTGTAATTACTCGCCTTAAGTACGATAACAATTATTTACGACCCTTATACATTACTTCCTCAACTTCGCGAAATAACATTGAAAAAGGTGTAACAAAAATTCACCTTCTTCTACATATTCAACTGCCATTATGGAGATCCCTACAACTGAACCTACCTCGGAGAACTTTATGAATAGTATTATTTTCGAATAATTTCAATCCTTAAACTCCTTTCGTTAGATGGAAATCACAGGAGAGGTCGACAAGTTTTGGATTCAGAACTTTTCGATATTCATATTTGCTTGTGTGTCGATTTTCCGCTTTAGAAAAAGGTTGAAATTCGGAACTAAAACAAAATTTAACAAACATTTCAGGGAAATTTTACCTGAGGTATGAAGACAAATAACTTTAAAAAATCAAGCTGATTTCTAAAACAATATTCTATACGAGGAAAAAAAAACAGAGAAAGGGGTAAGGAATTTAACTCTCCGATATTACGCAAGAAACATCTTATTTATAAAAACAGCGCGGAAAACCGCCAATAGTATGATTCAGGATATATTTTCGGCGGTTCATTATTTCCCGATGAATTACAATGACAACTGCTGCATCATCCGACTCGAATCGTGCCTTTGACTCTCAGAGCAGCTAATCAGATACGAATTCTCTTCCATAAGAGAGCGTGTCAAGGCTGGCAAAACGATTCCAATTTACATGCCATCCAATGAATCCATGACGAATGCATTTTCGCTTTGCCGCCCAAATAGCAGCGACCATCTGCAATGCGGCCACCCACGTCCTCTGCTATCCTCATTGTCCTTCGTCATCGCCGACTCCCTTTTTCCTTCCCTTGGGTGGAATACCCAACGATTCGCTCACCCGCAATGCACACCAGAGGTGCCGCGGAAGACGTCTGCTTCCCTTCACTCTTCGCCTTACTTTAAAAACGCAAAACCGCACATCTCCTTTAGAGCCACTCTCGAAGAACACATCAGCCATTAACACTCGAATCATAGTCGACAGCCTTTCCCTGCTTCTTTACCTCGACCTTTCCTCTTTTGGGTTTCCTTCCGCCAAGTAAAATATAATAAATGAGCAATCTCGCCCCACAGATTAGCGTCATTATCATGCACACCTACGCCAGAGGTTCTTGATTCAAATGAAAGGGAGGATGAGGGCATATTTGCATTCTAAATTATGTGAAATATTCGGTCTGCGCCTCTAGATATCCACCGATTTTTTTTAATTTTAACAAGGAAATCGTTACAGTATTACTTTGAACTCGAGACTTTGGGCTCACAAACCAAATACAATACAACGATTCTTGGTGAACGAATGACGAAGAAAATGAGAATGGTGTTTCTATAACTGTCCTCGCTAGATAAGGTTATTATTACCATTGATAAAAATAAAATTATAATCGAAATTACTACTGTCCGTCGTTTTAACAGCCGAACCAGTATTCATCAGCATTGTTGTACTCATGAGAAAGAATAAATTCGAGGAAGACAAACAAATAAAGCAAAAAATTCATAATTAGAAAAAAGGTGAGAATATCAAACTTACGCTATATAGATCACAAGAATAGAGTAACAAGAATACATTAAAATGACGTACATATTTCATTATACCCCTTTTTTCAAGCTGTCATTAAAGGTAATTCGAATATGCATTAGTCTTCTACATTAACACGATCAGTGCGGATACATCCATTTCTAGGGCATTTATTACTCCAACGGTGGAGTGATCCGCAGTGAATGTGTTAATTACTAACATCCATCCGCGAAACCCATTATTATTTATTTAGCACATACCCGAGCCAGCTCTAAAGGAATTCTTATCAACTCGACCATTCGAAGCATTCATCTGTACGTTCACGTCCCAAAATCGGTTCGTTAATTTCCTTCGCATTAATTGAGAGCAATATAAGGAAATTACGTTTAAAGAGACATGGCGGTGATATGAACCTTAAAAGTGAAAGTTGCAAGCTAAATGAAGATTTCGATTCACGAGCAACGAGATATATCTGCGGTCATTTTCGCGTGGATTAAATACGAGTTTTAAGTGAAAGGGATAGAAAGGCTGAAAGACGTTAATGCAGTCTCCACAGTACAGAATTGCTTCAACTGTGAGAAAAATAAATACAAAAGATGATATGGTTTGCTGCTAGATACCAAAGCATCACTACTGATTCCTATACCTATGACTAACTTTCAATCAATGTTGAATTTGTTAAAAGAAATTAACTCACGAGTGGTTGTAACATTTTTCCAACGACCTAATTATTTACGCCAAATTGCTTTTAACTCGATTATAATCCCAGAAAAACTTATCACTAATTAATTTACAATTTCTCTTTTCAGTAATCCCGATCATTTTCAAGATTTCCTTTACTTTTTCCTGATCTGTTCCTCTAACTTGGCAACAACACCAACACAACTTCTTCAGCCAGCTCTTTTCCTCTCGAGGCTCGACAAGCTTCTGTCACCTCTTAATTTCTGCCGTTGATTTCCTTACCTCGTTAAATGAAAAAACAGCTTAATTCGACGTTCCGCAAGAATTAAGCAAATGAAAAGTACGATAGTCATTCTAATCTCAATGAAGAAAGCGTTACGAAGCTTATTTTTTTGCTGTAATTTAGTATGCACTTACAATTTTATCTTCCAAAAATTAATAAAACGTGTAGGAGAAGGACAACTTTAAACGATGATTTTTTCGAAGCTTAGTCATGAATCTGTGTGTTATTTCTGGATTCTGGGCCCTACTGGATCTTTATCCATTGAATCTATCACGAGAGTGGACGGTAGGGTTAATTTATTCTGAGAAAAACATGCGAGGGAGGTAAATTTCCATCAAAATCCGAACATATCCTATACCTAGGCCCGGATACGGCAATCTTTTTCTCTTTATTTCTTTATATATAAGCGCGTGAACCATGCTTTTTTCATCTCTTATCTATTCTAGTAAAACCAACTGTAAAATAACGGCATGAGTATAGGAATATGGATGCAATTTTTTAAGTTCTTCTTTGAAGCAGTTCACATGTCTTTCTTATCCAAAATATTACTTTTGACAAATGGTTTCACTTTCGTTTCAATTATAAAGCATTGCATAAAAACAAAGCTCAAATCAATCATTTGTCTTTCCATTTTAAACTTACCTTAAAAATAGATAAAATTATCTTATAATAAGCGAAATGCAACATCTCGAGGTATCTGAATTCGCTGAGCATAGAATAGAGGATATACATTTTTTTAAACTTTCTAATGCTATGGTGATAACCTGACGAGAAATACTTCCCCGGATCTTCGGATTAAATAACTAATAACTTTCAGAGTGATTTCCACGAATCAGCGTTTGATGTGCAAGTGATAGTAAAGTATTCCGAGATATTCGCCTTCAACTATGTCGTGAATTGATTCTCTTAAAACGAGCAATGATATCTATGCCTTTTCAGTGAAGAATGAAAAAACTACAGCTATGCATACAATCCATTTTTATCGAAGCAGACTACAACTAAAGAAACATAGAAGAAAGCGAGGAAAAGAACCTTAATCCTAAAAGTACACGCCAAGGGAAGTGATTCAAAATCGCAGGAGCATTGTTTTGCATCACGTTCTTGAATCTCGACACGAAATTGAAATGTTTACCTGAAAAACGACTTTTAGTTACCCATTTACGTAGAGCACATTCCGTAATGAGCAATCACCGGAATTCTGGGAGTGCTCATTCCATGCGTATCGGAAAGTTTCAAAATCGCAGCCCTGATAACGAAGCGATGGAACAACTAACATGATTCAAACAACAATATTTACAATATATCTGGAATCCAACAACTTTAAATTTTCCATCGTTTTCCCCTTTCACGGCTCTTTCTTAGCAATTGAAATGATATGCAGTGCAGAAGCGCAATCCATAAATATTCACTATGACAGACAATGAAAAGAGAAAACATTATCCAATTCGTAAGGAATCCGGCAAAATAACCTTAAGAAAATATTCACTCATTTCTGAGAGTACTCAAGAGGATTCTTGAAACTCTCTCTTGATGACAATGAAAGTCTTGCGCTAAACATAGCGATCTTCGCATACCAATTCCATTACAGGCAATGAAAAAATAGCAGCGCGGTGATACACTCGGTATTAAGAAGACGATACACTCGACATTGAGAAGGACGGGACTCTGTAACGAGAAAGAACAGACTCAAGTACGTCACTACATATAACGGAAAAACCTGTACTTAACCGAGGACGAATTTCAAATCGCAGCGACGCTGGTTATCCTCTTCCGAGAAAAGACCACCATTATTTTCAACTTACAATTAGTTGAAACATTAGACTGTGAGATTTGGAAAAGACAAACATCAGAATTTCAATCGCATTATTAAGCAATGAATTCCAACCCTAGTTACAGGGGTATAATATATCGCCGTACATTGAACATATCAGGACGAAGTTAATTTCTCCCAAGGGAGACACGGAGAAGCTCTGTATTTTCTTTTGAACAGTAAAAGGGCTCTTGAGTTAAAAAAGTTATGCAGAAGTTCCATTGAAGAGGACAGCGGATCTTTATGGCAAACTCTTACAAAACAGAATTTAATAATAGCCGAGTGTTGGAGTTAATACGACAAGCTTCCACAATTATCTCACACTTCAAAAATCAAAGAAAAGGGACAACATTTGTTACGTCATCACTAATTCTTTACAAAAACCAAAGAATAAGGTAAGAAGAAAATTGGCAAAGCTCCAGAAAATTCTACGGGAAAATTTCTAACTAGAGACAGAACAAGACGCATTTTATTCAGAGGTGCGTGAAATTAGGGCCAACTACGAAGATCGGCAGCTTATAGGTAGCGCGTTCCTCTTCGGTGACAGTGGTCATACATTCGACTCACAATGGGGGCCACGATCTTGACCTAGCAGCGCGCAATAATTGGGAACAAAATTAATAGGTAGCAATTCCAAGCGTCTAAAAAAGCCAATAAGGCCGTGCGGGAGTCGATGCCTGAATAAGTATCAAGCACAAATAACGCCGCCTGGTTAGGCGATATCCAAAGCCGCGCCCAGCCTATTTGCCTTATTTGTACGAACATAATTTCCCGCCGGATCGAACATAATTTGCGGCCCCTTAAAATTAAATACCAAAACCATACATATCCTGATTTGCAGATAAAAATTATTCGTAAGACTTTGAAAAACCATTGTATTATGACTTCTTCTCCGGCTTATATTGGTTACAAAACATCAGTGGCAATTAATTATGCATATTACGTATCTCAACGAAGTAAAGTTTTATTATGAGTTAATAGCCCCCCTGCTACACGCCGGAAGGCGGCTTGCAGGGTACTTATGTAGATGTAGAATAGTTCACAATAATTCTGAATATGTTAGCAGCAACAGTCTCCGGAAGCGTCGACAAAAACACGCAAATAGGAAAGACACCGATCAAATATCTAGAAAATAAATATTCCAAAACCTGAAGAGGATGTATTCTTTGTACCTGAAAATTCTCCATTTATTCCAATTCTTCGATTAAATCCACTGCACAAATATTCCTTCCTCGTCATGAGTTATCCGAAATTCTTTACTCTAAATATTTGCCAATCTTTAATTTCACGTTATAATCTTTCCTTGATAAGTCGTGTGTATCATAAGGAAAGCAACCAATATTGTTGTTGCAATTATAGTAATTGTTGGCTACGCTTCTGTTGCCGCTCTTTAGATGCTGCTGCCCGGGTGCGATGCACCCCTTGCACCCATAGGACTCTGCAGCTCTGGTGATATATCTCAATGGGACGCTGCGCCATGGACAATGAAGGTGCTGGTTGTAGACAAAATCACAACAATTCGTTTAAAGGCATTCATTTTTCCCAACTCAGAAATTATCGCGATTAGAGATGGTAATTTTGCCGAAATGATGACCCACTCCAGGAAGGTCTCGAGCGATCAAAGTGGTTATGAGTCGCAAATAAATTCCTTCAAAGCAAAGGCCGCGCGGACACACGCAGCCAAATCGAAATGATACGTCCGAAATGACTCAGCTCGTTCTGTAATAATCATTCTGCATCGCCACATGCGCCAGCAGTTACATCTCGAGCCCAAAGGCGGCTAATAAAAAAACCACCGTAGTTATTAGTTTCACACTGATTTTCAACGAGGATAAATTGAAGCCGTATGAGAAGCGTTGTGTTTTGACTTCTGACTACCCTCGACTTAATCAAACATCACTCGTAACCAAGCTCCATGATCAAAATAACGGAATGAAAAATAACTTTGAAATTAATTTCCTCAGGAATCTCATCAACTCTCATCCACCAACAGATATCCTTATCAAAGGAATAATAAGAAAAGAATACGAACGATAAGATGGAAAAAAAGAGCTAAGAATGATAGTCTGACTTAGCCAAGACCCGAACCTGGATAGCTCACTAGCCGGACGGTTGCCATAACCAATTGAGCTACAATGACAGAACAATCTATCTTGAAGATTCTGGGGCTACTTGGTGGGGGATAGTGAGCAACCGCCCGGCAAATTAATGAATAAGCTCTTTATTTAGGGGGGTTAAGCCAAGTTAGCCTCTCTTCCACCTAAGATCCGGGTTCAAAACCCAGGTACGTCAGACTTTTCTCCTTCGATTCTTTCTTTATCATCAAGCATGCAAAAGAGCAAATGAATACAAAAATATTTTTTTGAGATTAATACCAAAATTGCAGAACATATATTATTTAGCTCACACAAAGACAACATTTTCTAGTAAAGCAATGCTATAAGCAACAATGTTCTTTCGTATTTGACGTAATTTTTTTACTGATTTAATTACAACTCTATTGTTTCTTTTCGTATGTTCGCTGTTTATCTGTAGTTTCGTGCATAAAATAAATATAATTTTACACAACATCAATATTCATAGAGAATTGATCATAAAGCTATGAAGAATCAAAGACAGATTTAGGATAATAAAGATAATATCCACCCGCAAAAACTTTGCCGACCCAAAAGAAACTTGGTTAGCTTCTACTTTCCAGCCAGCCCTGAGCATGTGTGCCTTGCGTTACATATTGCTCATTAGACATAAACATAAGGATATAAGGGTCAGTGGTAATACATATGGAGGGCAAAAACGATCGTGTAGTTTATGTGAATGTGTGACAGGAAAGGGAAAGATACAGCGGTAAAAGATAACTGGGTAGAGGGGGAATGTGTGAAGGAACAGCGCCAGGTGGACGAAGCTCACAAGCCAAGTTCCGAATATACGAAGGAGGTTGAGTAACAAGGGCCAGGGAGAGGAACGAATGCAAAGAATTGGGAGAAGGTGCTCGCATTACCTTTCACTTTTAAAGTAATAGCGCTTTTAGACTCTCACGGGGGAGGATAAAAAGTGCGATTCCATTCGCGAGATATATTTTTACACGCTGGTACGTGAAGGTATAAATTGGGCGCTAAATCTTAATGCTCGTAAGAACGATAGCGAAGGTTTTCCCCTACGAATAATAAAGTCAAATATTTACGGCCGATGCAAGACTTCATACATATCAATGAATTGGCAATGACTTTGACGATACATTTCAAACTTAATTTTAGAAAGTAAACCGTGAGCTAAAAATATCGCCATTCGGAATACATCGTGCAAATTAAGTTAGACCATAACAAACAGTTCATCTCTTACATTTTCTCAGCATTTATCAAAATAACCTGGAGAAGCAGATATTTAAATTTTATAAGGCTATGTGTACCCGAAGTAAATTATACTATCCGGAACCAAAGTAACAGAGAAGTTGCGATTTCTATGGATGAAACAACAGTCTTGGCAAAAAGACTGCTTTTCCTACAAAGGGTTTGCTTCCCTCAAAACACCAACTGACGATATACAAAATACATTCTCCGCAAACGTAACCTAAATATCACCGTTTTGAGTTTAAGGTAATAATAATAATAATATTTATTGATGCCCTGTGGCAGAAAGCCACCTAAGGACAAAAATCAAAATCATACAAATCCAATACAATACATTGTCGCAAAAAAATAATAATTAATTACATAATATAGTTTAGAGTAATATAATATATACTATTTAAATTACATTACAAAGTTGTACTACAACTGTGTCCGAAGAAGGTAGGGTATTTCAGAGTATTAAAAAAAAGACATGACAAAAATGTATAATGTTACCGGAAGTCTATAGTCTTTCTCCAGGCATAAATCCCTAATTATTGGAATTCGTCATATCCATTTAATTTATAATATGATTTATGTTTGGCCTCACCCTATCTTTCACTGGACATACGAAGGAAAAACCTATATGATTCGTGACACCACGATAAATACTTCTTTGGGATATTTTTATACGTAAATGCCGCGAAATATGAATTAAGAACAAGAAAACCATATTAAACGAGAATAAGGTATCTTTTCTTCTACATTTCATGATATTTACATAATTTTTTTCGAGCAAGTAAATAAGGTAAAATATTACGTAGTCTAACATGGAAAGATTCTTGATTTTTACAATCACAAATTGATGAACACCAAATAAAGAGCATAAAAAATTGCTTATAAATTTATGAAAGCTTCCGGTAATATGTTGTACGATTTTCATGATTACTACATACAAAAGAGCACCTTTTTATCGGAGCGTTGGGCAGCTAAAATCTCCGGAAAGCATGTCAGAGATAATACCTCGTAAAGGTTGTCCTGGAACCTATCCTTCATAAATCTTAGCAGCATGAACATTTCTCATAGTAGCCGCATTTAATTAGAGAATACCGCTGTAAATCACATTAATTGGCATAACCTTGATATTTTTCTCTCTGCTTTCCCTGGAAAACTGTCCCCAGCCCGAATTCCATCATACTATGACCAGGACCACAATAATTGAAATCAAACCATATATGTATTAGATTTTTTCTTTAACAAATTCATTCTTACTTCTATTCTAATAATTGCTATGACGCAAATCATACGAATAAATGTAAAAACGATCTCATTAAAACTATGATATTAATTATAAACCCTAGATTTTCTAAAACTTGCAGCTTATGTAGCTACAAAATTACTGATAAATCATCACATCCCTCCGTCGTAAAAATATTCTGGTGGACACATAGCTTACAGTAGCTATTATTTACACTACCACATTTTCAAGATAGACTTTGACTTATTAGCATTAATTTTATTTTAACTAAAAGAGAAACGAAAATAGTTTATTAAAATTACCAACCGTGAAACAACAGTCATGAGTGGTTTTGGAGTGTTACATCACGCCATGTTATACGTCGTCAAAATATCATACATAGTCCATCAGCTCTTTAAATAAAAAAAAATACATATGATGCTTTACTTTCCTTTGGGCATCTACCAAGAGGAAACATCACATCGCAATTTCATTCTAAAAGGTATAAGAAGTAAGCAAAAACAATCGCAGAACCAAAGGAAAAACATAACAGACCGATGTTCAAGTGGTGCATTAACGTTTCCTGTTCTGCTGGAGGCTGCATAGGCTTAATAACGGGTTTAACCGATCTCGTATTAACTTTATAGCAATGGATTCAATGGAGTTTAAAGTGCTTTGCCACAGCAATTAAATGCCCTTTATCTGCATCGATTAAAAGAGCCATTAAGTACAGCAGCGATCCAACGGAGTTATTTCTAAACTACACACGCACAGTACTAAAGCTCATTGAAGTAATCAGTGCGATTATAAGGGAGTTTAAGGAACTGTTTTACAAGATTGTCATAAATTCATTTTTACGAACACTTGGCAATATTCGTCAAATTAAATCATTTATCATTATTAGGTTAAAAATTAGAATAAATATTTTTATGCAAAAACACTATCAGATTAAAATTTGGAGTCAAGTTTTCTGACTCAATATCTCATTAATAAAAGTTTTCGGCAAATATTACTCATGAAAGCAGTCTGACCTTTATAGAATATAAGACTTTCAAGGAAAAGGAGTCATTAAACTGGAATACAGCTCAACTCTCTCTTTTCATGACTTTCTTCCTGCGTTCTTAGGGACGAAAGGCAAATGCAGCCAC
The DNA here is from genome assembly GCA_000376725.2 of Ladona fulva. Taxonomy (NCBI): domain Eukaryota; kingdom Metazoa; phylum Arthropoda; class Insecta; order Odonata; family Libellulidae; genus Ladona; species Ladona fulva. Next base: position 368,980 of record KZ308380.1, on the reverse strand, counting down.
GGACAATCAATTGACCTTAAGGTCTACCAATTTTTCCGTTACTTACTACGTCATTTAATCGTGATCCTTCATCTCACAGGAAAGCAAACGGGCTCCATATCCAGCAAACGTCAGTATTACGAAACTAAACGATGGCCGATAGTTTCATAGAGATTACAGAGATATGGCTATCAGGAATTGTGAGACAATATAAAATACTATTGCTTAAAGGTTAGAGAGTATTTCTTTAGATCGAAACGATGGAGAAAGTGAGACTTGGAGAGTATCTATTTTACGGCATTTGATTTCACGTTATGAACGGTATGTTAACTATACGACGATTCCTATACGCATGCCAGGGGCGTAGCCAGGATTTGTCTATCGGATCGCTGGAGTAAACGCAAAATTGCCTACAATATAGGAATTGGGAATACTAGAGGAATGACAACTGTACTAAAAATCAGAACATTCATATTTACATATATAGAACCTACTAATTTCCAGTGGCGTGTGTTATTGAGAATATTGAAACATTTATATTTTTGTATTTGTTTTTGTAATTAAACATAAATGAGCATTTGTTGAAAGCTGCAGTTATTCTCTGTTCAGTTATGCAATTTTTATGAACACTAACATAAGATGCGAGAACGAAAAGTTCCCTGGAGGCATTTAATTGGATGTTTGTAAAGGGTAGCTAACAAAAGCCAAAACAAGAGATATTGATTTACCACAGTACTGTAATCCAAGTATTTAAATAAAGAACCATTTGAAAGAATCTCCAATATTGGGATGTACGTGATCGGTCTTTAGTATTGGTTTTTCCATTTATTCTGTTCTCGTAAAGTGATATTCCAAAACGACATATTCGTCTCGCTACAATGTAAAGCTATTTATGTCTACTGTAAACCCGACGTTTTATTCAATAACGACGGGTGGAGATTCCCTGCGGGCGCGAGCTATCGCGGGATGATAAACGGAATTAAAACCAAACTCATAGCAAAAAATGCCAGTGTTAACCTTGCTCAAGTAAAGTCATGTTTTTGCCAAGGAAGAGAAAATGATGTATAATTTAGTATTAGTTTAAAAAAGTAGCTAATATTTTAAATATATCAACACATTTACCTAATTTATCATACTGCAAAGAAACTAAATAAAAATGTTATGTTTTTCGCGATGAATTTATTGAATATTTTTAGAAGGAAGCACGCTATATCTCTACTTGAGGCGAAAAAGAAGAAATTGCTTCATCCGAGACTATTTTTAAGCCTTATATTACTTACTTCTTCCAATTTTGTAATATTATATTTCATAAGTTGAAGAAACACGAAGTTAATTAATAATTAAGTTACTTATAAATAATAGTTAAGTCACTAATTATTTATTGTGAAAGAAGTAATCATTTTATTTATTAATTTTCAGTGCCAAAGTGTTTAAGAATTATAATCACATGACAAAATCTTTCCCTAACTTATCCACTGTAATAATCTACATTGTGTTTATACAGTAAAACCAGTTAAAGAGGATTTACTGGTGGCTGAGAGAAAAACCGCGATATAACTTGGATAGCGTATTCAGCGGTATGTAAACTTTAAGAGCAGAGAACGTTTATTTTTTTGGGCTTTTAATTTTTAAAAACCTCCTTTCAACCTTGAAACTACAAGGTATCTTCTTTAGTTTGCTTTATTTAGCGACAGCTGAAGATGGGATAACTAGAGGACACGCTGTGATAGATCGGTTTGATTCTTGATTAGTTTATCGATTGGTTTATTCTTGCCATATTGTTTGAGTCATACTTTAATAGTCATTTTTTAAGCAAAGAAATCGATTCCTTATATTTCTTATTACTTCATTTTCGTTATTATCTATATAGAATGAAGCAATTTTTTCAGATATACCATTACGGATGAATAACGAATGAAAAAGGTTTGAATACATCAAAGCGCACGATTTTCTCAAGACTACGCTCCAGAGCCAACGGAACACTTCACTGTAATTCTGGTTAATTTGATATGTTTCTATAACTTGTGTTGCTACAAAAGGACACCGTCAAGCGACTTTTTAATCTTCCCTGTGAACTGACTGATGTGGAATATCCCACTCTATCGCAGTGCAAGAATCGAATCCTACCGTGGGATAAAGATTTATGTTTCGTGGTACCTTCATTTTCTTATCAAGGAATTAGTTATCGTAAAGAAGAGAATCGAAAGAAAGCCCCTTAGGTACGAGGCGAGGCAGACGAGGAAAGCTGAAGGCGGCGATACAGAATATATGCAAAGTTCTTGCTCAATCAAAGGAAATAAACATTCGACTAGAGGGGGGTCGCAATGCATGTAGCGACTGGAAAAATCCACCTTATAAGTGTAATGTAGAGTGTATTTAGTGTGATAGGTACGAGGACCGGAAGAAAACCACGCATGAAGCGAGAGCGCTTAAAACGGGTTTTCTTGTCATTTATCCATTCGATATCGATAATTCGTAGTACAAATGTATTGAGGAACTAATTCAAAAAATGACATACTGCAGTTGCTGATAAAATAGCGGTATGAAATTAAAGGGATCATAAGAGGGATATGGCTCCCGGATAGCCAAGTGGGCAACGTGTTCGACTTCGGCGAAAGCGGTCCCGGGTTCGATTCCTGGTGGAGGCCTCTATGCGAAATGACCAAAGCAGTCGCAGCACTTTCAACAATACTACAACTACATAAAAGGATTATTTCTTATCGTAATTCGTCGTTCTTTCAGCAAAATTATCCCGTTTGCTAATCCAGGTGACTCGAAATTTCTCTTCCACAAGAATGCTGTTTTTCCATCTCTAGCAGGCTTTACTTTCTTGACAATATTTATTTAGAAATAATGCTCCAAAAATCGAACCAAGTAGCGAAGGAAGTAAAGCCGATTCTTATTTTTACCGTAGAGTACGGTTTTGATTTGAAATTCCGAGAAACATGATTGAAACAAGGGATATTAAAAACTTTTGTGGTTATACAAGGGGTACGACATACGCAATTGTTGAGTCCGAGTTCATGCATTTTCCTGTAAAATATTAATTGAAATTTAAGACCATGTAAAATTAATGGAAGGATGAAGATAGTCGAATAAAATTGAGGGAAATCTCTATCATTTCCTAATTTTCAATTCCAATAAACACATCACAGGGACCAACTAACGAGGAAATAGAAGTTTTTCGAATAATTCATTTGAAATCATTAATTAGGATTAGCCAGGACCTAAGGGAGGGACTCCGGACCCTACGGGCTCTAAAGGAGGATCCGGAACCCACACAATCAACCTTTGCCACTGGTATATAGTTGGTATCCGAAAAATATTATTAAAAAAAATTAATTACTTAATTTCTATATTATCCTTTCTTTAGGTTTTCGTTTGAATCATGCTAACCAATTATAGTATTACATTTCCGATAAACAAATCGCAGGGACGAACATAACAGAAAGTAGAAGTGTATCGAAGTCGGTAGTTAATCGGGACCTAAGGGTCCGGACACCAAGGCTACGACACTGACGCATGCTTATGTGAGTCGAGTTACTTTTAAATACTTACAGATAAAATTCACTTCAAAATAAAAAAGCCTTTGCATATTTTTCTCTAAGAAAAACAAGACATTCTTATGAAAAGCATACATAGATTATCGCCAACTCAGCAATTGCTAAATAGCTACTCAACTCCATTAAATAGCTTAAAACTAAATAGGCAATATGAGGAGTGAGATAGCCTTTGCGTTTCTAATCAATTCTCTACCAAATCGACTTCAGCAGAAGAAAAAACGAAAGAATGAAACGTGAGAATACTTCCTTTCTATGTGAAATGGTTGTTCGTTTCATTAACATAGCTATTTACTTGGACCTATGGACACAGTACAACGGTTCTATAATTGACTTTTTTAGATCTTCGCGATTCAATCGATTACTAGAAAAAACAACCCTTGAATCGCCAACTTTCTCCTCAACTCGCTAACGCTCTACGGACTTTCGAAATACTGGAGGTCCCAAGCGGTCACCATGAGGTCTTAGATTCGAATACCTGCATCAACTCGGATGTCTGTCACTCTCAGTCATTATTTAATTTCAGGAACGGGATAAATAGCTCGAAAGTAGCCAAAATACATTTTTCACTTACCTAATTCGACGTTAATTTCATCAATAATTTACTCATAACTTCGTTTTTTTTATTTCACACTTTCATCCTTTTCTCTAATGTTCACCTCGATATAATCTAGAAGCGAGTCTGTCTTTAGTAATTTTTTAAAGGAATTATTATCGCATTCAACACTGTTACCCTATCAACCGATAACAAATTTTCTATTTATTTCGTACTGCGAAGGTACTCCTAAATTCAGAAAGAGATTTTCCTGATTTCCTATTACAAGCTATTTGAGAATCTCATCTGTACTGAATGTAATATGCTCATCCTGGTTAAAATAAATTTTTTTAAACTGAGGAATTGATTGCTGACACGAAATCGAGAGGATACTTCAGCTGTACATTGTTTACCTTCACAGGCCTTGAGAATCATCGTCCTTGACTGCCTCAGCTGGAACTGAGATGACTAATAATAAAGGCTTGGAAAGTTCGTACAAATTTTCTCTCCCACTTTAACATCTTGTGAACGACCAGTCACCGAATATAAGAATTTTATAGAACCGATCTCACTCCAAAAAGATACACAATGCATGTTTAGTCTCAGGCTATTTTGGTTACTATTTGTTAGGTAGATTTTGACGCACCTAAGAAAATCACATTCCATTTCTCCCTGGTTATAGCTAGAAAATCATTTCCTTTTCTATCTTATAATAGTGCCATCAACCATACACGTATAAGTAATACGTGCATTTCTTTATTTCGGGAAAATCGAGACAACCTCATAGTCACACAAAACCCGTTACTAACAAATAGTACAATACAAGAGTTAACAGAAAAGGTGGAAACAAACATCAAAGTGTCCACTATCCAGCCCTTAAGAATTTCACTCCGTTTTCCAGGGAAATATTTCGTTTTCCAGGATGTCACACATCTTAAAACAAGTATAATTCATTAATTAACTAATGGAAATGTGGTGATAATTAGCCGCTAGGGTGCCTTTAATGGCGAGAAACAGTTCATAGATTCATAAAGCTATTGTTTAGGAATCAGAGCCGATTTTAGACGGAGAAGGTCGTCGGGGCGCAAAGGTTTGAGATCAAATAAGGTTAGGTTTGTCAAAGTAAATTATTTCATTAGAAAAATTGTTTTACCTTTTCATATTTACAGACGTCTTTTCAAAAATAAACATTTATATAAAAATCTTATTTAATTGTTACCTATCTGGAAGAGGCATCCGAGAGTCTCCTAGCCCAGGGCATCTCGGGCTGGTGCCGATGAGTATCCAACTATAGGTTGGTAGGTTTGTTGACACATATAGTTGTGCGGCACAAGTATATGTGAATATGTGAAGACTAATGAGTATGTGTACCATTCCGATTAAAATCTAATATATTCCCAAGTTATTAACGGGTATCCTCCCTTAAAGAAGTACAACTATACCAGAAAAGGAAAGCTAATTCTGAAAGAAATACCAACGTTTATTGTTTCATTAAAAAAATACAAATAATACTGAAGAATAGTTCCAGCAATGGCATGAATAGCATCATTTCAGTTTCAATGATAAAGTCCCACTAAAAACTGTGACGTCAACTAATTATCAAAACCCCTCAAGTAGAAAAAAATTCTTATCGCAGTTTCTCTCGCCCAGACATAAATTAGATATCCCTCGAAACTGCGAATCCGCGCGATCCGACGTTGCATATTCGCGATATTGCCAAAACGCTATACGTAGAAAGAAGGAACACATTACGTCTTACATGCTTTAAATTGATCACGATAACACTGTCATCGAAACGTTTCTTCTCTCTGAGAATTTTTTCCGTACTATATAATACGCAGTCCAAAACAAAATCCACGGGACTATCGTTCGTAAAGTGTGCAAACATAGATTTTTCCATGCTACCCGCCGAATTCTCTGAGCTATCCAGAAGAATAAAATTCCCTGGGTTGTTTTTCAGGTTAGAGTAAACAGAAATGAAGTGCAAAAAATTGAAATATACGAATTAAAATACTTAATGGATCCAAATGAATTTACGTAAAAATATCCTTGTAATATATATTTCGAAAATTAATTAACCGACGTAACACTGAGCAACAATACGCTGATGATTCTCACAGACAAGAAAAGGATAAAGAACTTCCCATCATGTAGCACGCTCTATCACGTGAAGACCTTCCACGTTGACGAGGAAATTTGGGAGTGAAACGTTATAATTTCCTGGGAACCCGACACGTTAACCGTATCAAACAGCTACGTTAGAGGGAAAATGGAAGGCGACTACAGGAAACGAGAAGAGGAAAAGGGAGGCGCAAAATACGCGTAATATACGCGACGCTGAAAAAGCAATTTGTAAGCAACGGAGCAAACACTATCGGGGGCAGGTAGACGATTCTCGTCTCATCAGAAATGTCGACCGCAAGAGATATTTTAGCTCGGATGCCATAAATTTCAGCGGAGGAAAATTCGGCCCTAATTAACCATTCCGTCCTTAGGTTTCCGTTAACTGTATCTGTTATCAGATGGTCGCGAGAGACCGTTATATTTTTCTCCCTGATTTTGCCTCCGATTGGCGCTTCAAAAATCTTCCATAACATTTGCAACAATCCAAAACAGCAACATTTCAGGTAGAATAGTATATTGTTAAAAGTGCTTCGACAACTAAGGTCATTGCGCACATGTAGGTCCCCACCCACCGCAAACTACAAAGGAGAAAACATTAAGTCACAATTTTCCTTGAATGAAACACAAGCTGTAACACCCAAATACTCATCTTACAAGCTTCCTAAGGAAGAATATCCAACGGATTCAACTGTAAACAGTTTCCAAATCAGTCTACAGTCATCTACAAAGTTCAAGCATAGTATCTATGCTTCGAATGTAATAATAAATCTTTAGTAACGACAGACATACAACATAGGATTTCGGCAAGGATTACTTCCAAACTGTTTAGACTATAGCCGATAGACCTTCGAAACACCCGAATTAGTCATGAACCAATTCTGTTGCGAAAATTACCTAGTCAACTTCGTAACACGATTTCAATAAATTGAAGGAGATGATCTAGTTTGCAATTCTTAACAGAAAATGTGATTATTAAGGAATCTACCCAAGCCTTGTAACCTAAATAATATGAGGGTTGGTTGCTCTAAGATAGAGCGACCAACCGGAAAATGGGAGACCCTGGTTTGAGTCCCGGTTTCGTCAGACTTCTTTCATGTTCGTTTCTCCTTGGGAATTTTCCTAGGTGCACGCCTTGTCGTGCCAAGTCACCTGAACCCTTTTCCTTGTGTAAGAGGGCAGTATTATAGTTGTGACTACATTCTCCTTAAAAAGGTTTCAATAACAGTAAGCCCGAAAGGCCATAAAAAATTGTTTTCATTGCGATAGTTTAACAAATAATTGCCACATATCATAAAAATATCAGCTCAGTTTATTAGTCAACGACGTTTAAAGGAGATTTATTCTGTTCAAAGGATTTAAAAGAAATCTTTCGTCCTCAAACTTCATAATAGGACTAAACTGATACACTTACGCAGATATTTTCAACTCCATAAGAAAGCTTGCGATAAGGAATGAAAGTTTTAAAAGAATTGCTCATTTTTCCAATTAAGGTACATAACAGTATTTGAGAAATTTCTCCAGAACAGTTGGAAAATGTCAAGAAAGCGAGAAAATTGTTAGCCAAGAGAACGCTTTTTCTTTCTGAGTGTGATGATAACTTTCTGAGGCATGCTCTAACATCAACTTCTCTCATGTTGCTAAGTCCTCTCGAGTGTATTCTCACTAAACAACTGAAAGGCGCTCGCGCCCTTAAGTAGCAGCAAAAAGCATGTTAAAACCCTTCCGCAGAAATTGTTTACGCAGTAGATGGCAAAGGAGGAAAATCCGAAGGTTTCCACTGTAAACAGCTTCCAAATCAGCCAATAGTCATCTACAAAGCTCAAGCATAGTATCTATGCTCCGAATGTAATAATATGCACGAAAAATACTATTTCATAAAAATCTTTTGTGGACTATATTTTCCCTTAGGCCATCGATATAGAATTTCCGTAATTTTTGACAGATAACGATATTTTCTTCTCTTGTTAAAACATTCAACTCGTATAGATATAAAAATGCTTCAAATAGTTCTCACATATTATCAGATGGAAACTAAGCCTGATATTTACGATACGTAAGAGACGTTGAGTATGAGATAGAAAATAAGAATATAATCGGGGAAAATTTAGTGGGTTTACCGACTTCTAAATATAATCAATCCATAGCAACACAAGCGGAACATCGCCGTAATGATGTTGTGATGAATATCAATAGTTATATTATAAATCGTAATTTTGTAATTATCAATTGTTTTTTTCAAGATTAATCCATAATGTTGCTTATTGTTTAATTAATTTCTCTGTAATTTGTCTGATCTATTCAACATTGTAAATAGCTTCTTATTACTTTTAAATTCATCTTATAACAATTTTACACTGTGATAACGCCGCCACCAGATTTGTCTAACTGCGGAACAAAAATATTAAATAAATAAACGACTCTCGTAACAGTACTTAATATTTACGTTGACGATCCTTGAGATTAATATCAATAAATCATATCTCTGCAACATACAGTTTACGAGATTACAAGAGGATAAAAGGTACATCTAAAAGAGGATATAAGGTACAATTTACGAGATAAAAAAGGGTAACAACTACGTCTTTCATTAAGAGTTTACTTTTAATTTACACAGGAATGGAAACTTATCATAACCTAACAATTCCCAGCATAATCAATCAGACTGAAAACGAAAAATATTCCTAAAGCAACATCAGAAAGCCCTCGAGCTCTTAAAATCGAGCAATATATTTTCCAACCGACCTCTCGTATTATAACGCGCAATGCATCGATCAACACTGTTTCGCATTCTGCTCAGCCGATTCGAGTACGTAAACACACGGCGAAAGGTCATACGAACCGGCGTTGGCGGCGTGAATAAATGGAGGGGCGAGTTCGAACTGAGAGTTCGCGAAAACCTTACGGGGGAGGTGATCTTGGGAGGGAAAACTTCGGTGAGAAATGCGTAGGAGATGAAGAGTGATCTCACCACCCCCGAGAGTGATTTAACGTGTCCATTTACAATGCAAAAGCAGTTCGAAGGGAATGATTTCATTTCCCATCCATCATCCTCCTCTGCAACTGCCAGCACTTCCTACACCCCCATCCAGTGAAACCCAAAGCGCGTACTTAGCACGAACAGATATGAGGGCACTATTCAATCCGTTACGATCAGAATATGGCAGCGGTCACGGAAGCCCTCGTGACAAATGATGACTTAGGTTCTGGAAACAATTCAAGATTAAGAGACCTCACACAGAGAAGTGGGAACCGAATCGCTTCATTGCCTAAATAGTTACAATACCATTAAAATAATTAGTATCTTGGATATCTGCATTGGGGTACCTCATAATTTCTATTATGTAGATGGAAGTTTATGAAAGGAGGACGGGAGGAAGAAAGTATTACCTAACCTATAGCAGTATCTTATTATATAGCATGCCTCTAAGAATAACAGAAAAAAAACTGAAACTTCGATAAAGGATGCTATGAGGTATATTAAATTGTCGACATAAAATCACGCACACAACACAATTTTAACCGATAACATTCTTCCTGGAGCTACATCGAGACTCTAACTTCCAAAGAATTACAATAAAATACATCATCTCAATTAAGTATATCCTCTCCGAGCACGTCTCCGACCACACTTCATTCACTTATCTCTGACATACTGAGCGGTGTCGGTGTATAAAAACATTTACCATGAGTAATGTACGGAAGCCGTCGATCATTCTCCGGAAGCAAACCTGAAGGCACGACAAATATTTTTTCTTCGGATGTAACCGGCTCGGTCTAACAAACTTGCCCTTCAACAAGACGAGAGTATTAAGGTTCCTTCGTTAATTTGATTCTAACCGAAAGCATCGGCATACATTTGCGATGTAAATTCCTCTGAGTCGGTGCTTTGCAAGAATTAGATTAATTTCAAAGCTCAATGAGATGATTAAAAATTAATGAAAATGTATGGTTTTCTCTTTCCAAACGCCCAATATAGTAATAAAATTAAAAATGTGTGTAATTTGACTAGAAATACTCAATATTTACCAATATATCACGCCTTTACAAAACTGTTCAAAAGGGACAATCAGTGAAACCATAAACAGCACTGCTTTAAAGTAGTCTGCGGTTCTTTCAGTAATCTTTACTATTAGACGAAGGGGTGTTTTTGGCGAATAAAAACATGTAACGAATGGGAAAAGAAAACAGCGTAAAGGTGTGACTACGCAAATCTCCGACGCTAAATATTAACGACTGAGATTCCGCATAGTGAAGATTTCGATTCGAAAATAAAATCATAGGATCCAAAATAAATTTAGCTATACAACAATCAAAATATTACAATTTGATTTTAAATTTTTACATAAGTTAGTTACTAAACATAAATACAATGTAATAATGATAAAGGTCCAATCTTTGAAACAGAAATGTACAAAAACAAAGACACTGTAGTAAAGGCTGTAATTCACAAAAAAGGATGCTTAAATAGACCTGATGTGCTGAACTATTTTACATTGTTGCAATCGATCTATCTGAATATGAGCTTCCGAGCTTAATAAGAGGTTATGAAAAATTGAGCAATAAGAGTACAATTTGAGCATTCAAAACCATTTCGCACACGATAATTAGCGCAGTCAACATTGAGGAGTGCCCATAATCAGGAAGAAGGGAATCATAGAAGATTAGAAAACGGGCAATTCACAGTTCAAACTCAGAAATTTAAATTTATAATTACGAGCAAATTAGGCTTCAGCGCACGCTCGGAGCAGGTCATAAGATAAATATCATACTCGCTAAAAGGTGAATCGTTGGGCGGAAGTCCTCAACCTTGGGATATTCCACTCAGCTTCTGCATCCCAAGCAGGTGGTCGAGCTTTGTATAACCGATGAGGACTAAGTGACAGACACTCGAACCTGTGAAGGCGGCCACTTCATAGGAAGGACTTTTCGGTAGATAAGGGAGTGAGCTGAGATGAAAGGCAGCAGGGGAGGAACGTGGGAGGGTTAATCCGGGTGGTTGGAATGGCTTAAACCTTGGATGAAAGAGACGATGGTTAAGGTACTACCAAAGTTAGAGTGGTTACACTAGTCACTCGAATGCGGCCTCTTAGTGTATGGGGTATCAATCATCTTTCTATGTCCGCCACTCTCATCTAAAAGAGCTGAATACGATACGGTGATCAATGTGGTTAGCAGAGAGATCTTTCATGATCTTTTCAAATCCGTTAGCTAATGGAAGTAATATACAGCGCAAATAGTAAATTAATAGCAAAATTGCCCCATATCTATTACCAGTACACCGATATGGCCCAAATATCCCGGAAATTTAGTAGTTAAGTAAGTAAACCAAAATATTTTTTTGTAAGTTTAATGGATATTAAGTATGAATGAGAAATTTTATGGAAAAAGGGCATGACCTTCGAATGAAAATGAGCTTTGACCAAGGTTAGAATCCTTCGTAAGGGGAAATACACGATAGCAACTTTGAGAATATAAGCGATCTCACTCCAGTTTTTAGGATAATTAATGCCTGACTAACGTTAATGCTACAGAACCTAAAAAATGAGATAAGCCTGCCTCAATTTTGCTTCCCTTCCTTCATATGACTGACACAAGATCAGATGCGGCGAAGATGATTTGATTATCGTATATTTGCAACTAACGACCGAGATGCACAACGAAAACATGTCAAATTTAATGACTAAACTTTTTCTCTCAAGAGCTACTACAAAAAACGACAACAGATTAAAGGAATACATACAACACAGAAGAATATGGGTGTAAATGAAATCACAACAAATTAATCAAAACGTATAACATCCAGAAGTTGTGTCTTTTTCAACCACCATTTTAAGTCGGAAGACAAACTTAACAAAAACCTGAAAAATTATTTCGAGCCAAAAATATTTGCGATACATAAATGTGAAGCGGTGTATTTCCAATGATTTTCGTGGAAGAAGCGGTGCTAAAACCATGGGAAATGCCACAGTTTGTTCATGTTAAGAAAAAGTTCATTGAGGGGCCTTGTTAGGTCATATTCCTCATAGGAATATGGCCTAACCAGGCGGCATTCACCGTGGGTGACATAGGGTCAGCGCATAGACTTCCACACCGCCATATTTGGCTTCACTAGACCACTCGGACTCGCTAGCTATACATCAGATAGATCCTCAATATTTCACATTGCTGGATCAACATGGCTCCAACCGGGAATCGAACCCGAGACCGCTTCCGAATAAAGCGTACGCGGTGTCCACTTGGATATCCGGGGGCTTAAAAAGTACGTCATATGAACTTAAATAGAAATAGACAAAAATACAGGATATTAAAGATAAGAATAAGATATCTAGTTCAAGGAAAAACTCTTAAACTTGAGTATTATTTAATAATTGAAGATATCACCATATTTGCACGCCTGAAATCTTTTCAATGACACCCACCAAGGCCAATAAAGCAAGGGCACGCCTACATGATGGAGGAAAAGACGCGATCTAGAGCTGACATTAAATAAGTGGATTAATCACGAGAAAGACCACATCCGACGTCATCAAAACGCAAACAATGACGATTAATTACTGCGAACTTATGCAAGGTTAATTTTTTCCCCGGCGTGCGAGTGTACACTTCCTCTCTTAAAAAGTACAAGGTCGTTCATTTTAAAAACGATTTCCTGGGCGAGATTAAATTATTAACTCCACGGCAGCAAAATTAAAATCCCTCTCAGAACGTACGGCTTTTCCATTATTCATTTATCATATATGGCAACTATATAATTACGGAAGTCACTTCTCACACTTTCTCTAGATCATTTACCAGGAGAGAGCGACACAAATTACACATCCGTCATAACTTTGTAATAGCATACAAGAACAACGATGTTCAAATTCTTTCTCTTATTACACAGAAATAGTTTAGGAAAGTTCAGATCGCAAAGAAAGTTTCGTGGTAGAAAAATTTTTTAAAACAGCCCGTACCTTGATTAGGGCTTAAACGGAACGCAGATTTTAATCTATCCATCATAAATGGTAATTCTTTAATCACATCTTTAATTAAATTTTAGACGCCAATAAAGCATAACAACAAATATTTTTGATTCACATTCTCTTATAGGACAGGATATACTACTAGATTGGATAATCCATGAAGAAAATAAAAACAAGGTTGATTTGAGCAAAGATTTAAGTTTAAAAGCTTATTACCAGGGAGTATTGATACGCCCCGGAGCCCCCACAACGAGGGGGGCCCGCAAGACTGGGGGGGGGGCATGATTGTAACCCGAAATGGGGCATCCATATTATTTGTTACGGAGAGGCCCTCAAATTATCCGTTACGCCGTTGTAAACATTACATCTACCTTGTTTCATAAATTTGAACCTCAACAATTCCCAATAATATTATCATGAAATAAGAACAAATCATAACACTTTTTCAACGAAAAACCATGACTGGAAATACTGCATGTTAAGTTTACAGAAGAGGATTAACAAAGCATACATTACCTCCGTAAAAATAATATTTTCTGAAAATACTATGCTGCATGCTTTTTCCAAAATAAGGCAACGGAAATTTCTCCCGAAAAAGTCTCAATAGAAACATTGCAGTAAAATCCTCTAATGAAATACATCATAACTCCTTCACCAAATACCATAACAATTAATTTTACCCTTTGAACCTAAAAGTAATCTATTTGATCATTTGCAGTAAAATGACAGGTAATATAACTGATAATAATGATGTTAACTGAAAATATAGGAGAATTTGCTTCGTCACGAAACTTCGCCTCGTAATCCCTTATTAAACATCTGGTTTCAAACCTTAATCACCCTTAAGTTCAGGCATTACAGAACACCTCCCATCACGAAACACACTCGTTTACCTTAGCAACTAAGAGCATCAACAGTCACATTTATTAAGAAGACGCGGAATGTGACATCAACCTCGAAAGCAAACAAATCCTCGTCCTCCATCCAGTTAAGAAATCCTTCCAGCAATAAAACGCACTAAAAAACGTTGAAACACAATTCAAACGGACGGGGAAACGGTTGACGATAAATCAGGCCATAGACTTGCATTAGTTGTTCGTGGGTAATACCCCAATGCGCGTCACACCTTAACCAAGCGTTCTTCGAAGTCACCCGAAATTTATAAGGGCGTGTAAGGTCCTGTTGGCGGGTCGCGTGGGAGTCTCGGTACCTTCGAAGAAGAGCTTATTAAAAGTCAGCCCCACCCCCAAAATCACCCTCTTCCTGCGCTACCTGGCTGCCCTTAGGACAGACCGGTCGCGAGAAATGCAGTATTGTTGCCGATGACCTCACCGTGCCGACGCCTTCATAAGGGAAGAGAGTGAGGTCATATGCAAACACTCGCAGGACAGGAAACGGACGACTTCGAGGATAGCTTGGCTGGAGGAATTTGAGATTCTCGTTAATAAAATTTATATACATGGATTGGCTTTTCATGTCATCATTTATATGGATCACGAGTAAATGGAACGAAAACAAATATTAATGAATCTGGTGCTCCTTTCATGATTATTCAAATGCAGATTACACATCATATATAATCAGCGATTCCAACATAACCGAAGATTGGGATATCTAGTAAGGTGAAGTAGTTTTTACAGGATTTCATGAAGATAAACGCGCAGTGGAAGTATTCAGCTGCATTTAAACCACAAGACATTCGATGACCGCAATATTTTTGTATGACCACATAAAATTCACGTCTTTCACTTGAATAATAAGGAACCTTACTTTAAACATACAACAGAAGAATGTGATTTGAATAGGATCTTGGTAACAGTATAGCCATGGCAATCATAATAAAATAAACTTTGATGTTCTCTGAGAAACAGAAGAAAAATGAACGAAAATTTTAGAAACATGTAACTTTGTTTTACGTATCGGAACAAAGTAAAATGAAACTCTAATGATTAGGAATGATTAATGGAAAAGTTATTCTTTTGACTAACAATAAGATACTCAAATATAGAATATAAATCTTCAATAATTACTAAATTTTTAACTATTATTACAAATTTATCACTATAAATAGGTGCATGACCTGGATGCAGTAGATACAATTTTAAAGAATAATAACAATAAAATACTTATTTCATTTGTCATAAAGGTACATACATGCATAAAAGGAAAAAAAAACAAGTAGCGAAATTCCGCAACCCTGAAGAACACCATTTGCAGGGATTGCCATGGCTTTGAATAAAAAAGGGACATGTTTTTAGGTACATATTAAAAAGATTTTTATAAAAAATTCTTATAGGAACGGAAAAAATTTACATTACAATTATAGTTAAAATTATATGAAATATAAAACTTAATGAATTAATTGCAATGAATGCATGAATTAATTGTAAATAATTGAATGAAATAAATGCAATATAATATTTTATAACTAATGTAACAAGGATTATCAATCTAAAATATTACAAAGTTCTGCAGAAAAATTAATCATATATAAAAATAAAGTATTGCTAGAGAAAACAAACAAGAGTTATCCTTGAATCTCGAATTTTGAAACGTCACTATTTTCCACATCGTAATCTTATGATTATCTCGGAACTGCGGCAATGCAGTCTCAGCTGTTGTCATCTGCACGAGACGAAGGAAACATAGTTATTGAACAAAAAGGACGTCACGGACCAAGAGGTACTTGTGCTAATGCCCATCGACCGAGAAGATTCAAAGGAGAGAAAGGCGGTAAAACAATACACCTCTCCTAGCATATTGTTGAAAAAGGCGGGGCTTTCGAAAGAGGATCTGCGGTCTTCGCTCAAAGTCATTCTTCGCAGGGACGTCGTAATATAAAAGATAGGAAAGCATCGCTATGGGAGAGCAAACAGATATTAGCTTCGTCATCCGCATTTTTCCTTTCAGCGAACTATAAAATCCCTGATATTTCTTTCCCGAACGGTGATTTTCCGTCCTTCAAAATGGAAAGCAGTGATCGTAATGTTCGTCGCAAATAAAAATATTCATTCAGCTTGCTGCGACTATTGAAATGGATTTACCGGGAGATGATTCTTCCGCATGAAACGGCAGGCTTTTATGACCGCAGATACGTTGTCAGAAAAATAAGGCTCGGAAAAAAAGGACCTACTTTGACAGCTTCATTAACGGGCGTTGAGAAAAACATTCAACCTTACATAAACGACCTGACATGCTTTTTCGGTAGTATTTCTCAATCTCGGTATATTTTCTCTACGGAGCTATTAGTATTAATTTTTGAAAATAATATCTTCTGAACTTCACGGAAATATGTAGTACAATGTCGGTGAAAACGTAATTTGGTATTTGAGAATTAACTGTTTAAATTAGAAGAGAACTATCTACGAAGAATTTAACCATAAAATTTTCTCCTTAGTTGCCTGAGAAAATTATTATAACCAAATCATAACTTTACGTAAACAGCTATTTTGCCATAAATAGTGCAACCGATTTTTATTATTAATATAAAATGAAGGTACAAAGAGTGGTATCTATATCATCAAACATGGCTTTAATCTTATGCAAGATTGAAATGGCAGTGTAAATCATCCAAATCTCCAAGACTAGAAAAAAATGTGCTTGGACGACACTGGATTGAAACAAATGGAACGCCATTTATAACTTAGATAGAGGTTGTAGCATCTGTCTTTCCTGGGATGTTCCTGGTTGCAACCCTCAATACTTCTACCAAATGGATGCCAGCCAAACTTCGTTGGATGTAAATCTTCTCCTCTGATTCAGGTGCCGATCTGCATTCGTAACTACCCCAAAACTCGCCCGTCTCAGCTCACGGAGTAGCGATAGTGGAATCGCCGCACTGAACTTCTTTAGCGATAAGGTAAGCATTAAAAATATCCATGAGCAACGAATTCTAAGTCTCTCGTATTTGCGTAATACATAGCGATTTTGGACACGCCTTTCTTATTTACCAAGCCATTCACGGATCTCTCTCGTTTGAACGTGAACAGTTTTTTAGAGTTCCCCGAATGATATTTGAGGCCATTACATATACAACCCGAGTGACAGGGCAGATGAGCTGCAATAAATATTTCGTCGCCCGGGAACAACCTCGATTTCGTCATTTGTTTTGCTCGAGGAAACAGCTCAATCCCTTTTTAACGGTGCCATGGATTCTCGGTTCCAGATCCGGTGCGCATTCCTCTCGAGACACTAAACTGGTGAAGCAGTCTGCGAAGAACGAGGGATGAATCAACGATTGCGCCAACCCAAAAGGAGAATCGGAGACCAAAAAAATAAAGCACCAGGCATTCCAGAATCCTGAATGCATTTCCTTAAACGAAAACGGTCGGCACCAGAATATTTATGACAAAAGAAGAGTAAGAGTCTTATGAATGCAAGGAATCCCAACAAGTAATTTTAATCGGGAGTTAAAAACGAGCAAAACTGAACAGAAAAGATTAATTATACATTTTTATTTGAATTATACTATATTTGGTTTTGCGTGACGTATTATTTCGAATTTTCCATTAACGATACTCCGCGACTTGCGGTAACACTAGCGAACAATTAAAGTGAAAATATAAAATTTAATAAAGTTGAAAAAGAAAAACGGCGAAATAAAGTTAAATTAATGGTTATAAAGGCAATTATGGGTTGAGTAAAAATGAGTTAATTATTCTACCTCCTACTTGGTCAACAGGAACTAAAAATATCATTACGATGGGAAATTTGGGCATTAATTAACTAAGAGAAAGACTGCACATGATGAATTGAATGCATATGTGGGTGTGAACGACGGGTGAGCCAGGCATAAAAGCTCCAAGCAATTAACTTTGAGCTTGCCTATTGTAACCAAGCATTTCCCATTATTACGGTCCTCGCTCAACGGTTAAATTCAAGAGGTCAAATAAATAATAATTGCAATTTTATGCAAAATTACGTTAAGAGAAATAGCCGCATGGGTCCGCTTAAGAAACAAATGAAGGCTAAGAAAGATGAAATTGAATGGAAGAAACTTAAGAGATTTCTTCGTGCAAACAAACTTTGCAGCGGTAATATATTACTTTTTTCTATTATTATTAGATTTTTTTTCGTTTTTGCGGTTTTAGAACACATTTACTACCCTAAAAGAATAATGCCACGAAAGACCAACGTGACGTCTTAACGTCAAACGCTAATCAAAAACTTATACTTATAATAGTTATAATTATTTCTTATTGCGTTTTTCAATAACTTTCTAGGAATTCTAAAATGGATGAGGAATCCCGAAGATGAACAGAAGTGAAGAATTTGGCCATGAATGGGACTCGAACTCTGGTCTACCAATCTCACCTAGGACTATTCGCACCAAAGCCGCACCCAGCCTATCTGCCGCCCGCGTGCAAACATAATTTTCTGCGCCTTAATATTAAATACCAAAACCATACGTTTCCTGATTTACTGATCTAAATTATTGTGTTTAACTTTGAAAAACCATTTTCTTGACTTCGTTCCCCAGCTTACATTGGTAACGAACATGAGTGACAATTAATAATACAGATTCCATATGCTGAGATAGTAAATTACGAGTTAATAGATATCGCACTATATATGAACGTTTCTAATGAAATTACTTTTTCAATATAAATAACTTTGATTAAATCCACTGCACAGATATTGATTTCTCGTCTTGAGTTATCCGAAATCCTTGTCTCTAAATGTTCGCCAATCTTTTATTTCACATCAAAATCTCCCGATAGCCAAGTGGGCAACGCGTTCGACTTCGGTTAAAGCGGTCCCGGGTTCGATTCCCGGTGGGGGTCTACATGCGAAATGACCAAAGCAGTCGAAGCACTTAAAAAAAAATACTACTACTACACATCATAATCATTCCTATCGCGTTTGATTAATACAGAAAACAACAAATAATATTTTTATAATAATAATAATAATACTGGTTGGCTACGCTTCTGTTGCCACCCGGGTGCGATGCACCCCTTACACCCATAGGGCGGCTCAGCACGGATTCGCACTCAATTATTACTAAACTCGCACGAGTATTCTCACAAAGACATTTCCCATCCTCATTTCCAAAGAGGAGGAGCATTTACATCCACCAGATTCCAATGTTAGGCGGTTTTAAAATTTCATTAACCTCGATACGACTTCTCCATTTTAAAACTTTTCCTTTCTAAATAGACTCAGCTAAGTTAGCCTGGATTATTTCGGGTGGATAGGGATGCAGGAATCGCGGAATACTAAAAAGGAAACATAAGTGTAACGATGAGCACTCTTATACATCACGTTCTCTCATTCAAATTTCATGAGACGCGCCGAGCGAGCGAGACACTCCCTACGATGGAATTCGCACACAAGATCTCTCAATGAAGTCATCCTTTCGTGAGAACTGAAGCGAGCGAAGAGTAAATGCTCCATAAGTTCGACGTGACGAGGGAAGCCAAGCAGTAGTCACAATACAGGAGTAACGGATGTAATGACACAATATGTATATGACCGTATGCAGAACAGATATCGCCATCAGAAGAAGAGCCTTCGGTGTCCGAAGAGAGAAAAAAGCACGTCCTTCGAATACTGGATAGGTTTACGTTTCGCAAGTTCAGGACTCCATTGGCGCTAAGCCAAGAGCAAAAAGAACAATCGAAAAGAACGGTTAAGAGCGAGAAATTTCGGAAGGTGGACGGAGAATCACGGTTGCCAAAATGATGGAACTAGCAATAGATAACCATAGCCCCCAGAGGGAACTTCGAAACAACTACTTAATTCATATAATCTTGAAATTGAAGGTCGTTCTCGTGAATTGGTCTCCTCGGTATGATAACTATGTTATAGACAGCACATAAATCGAAAAATAAATAAATGGTCAAACTTCATGAAGTGTCCATTCATATCAAGAAAAATATTACTCTTCGGGAAAAAGCAAAACCTATGGGTCAACATTTAATTTTAGATTTTTGCAATCCTATTAAATTCTTCATTCCTCTGATCCTATGCGTAGAGGTGAAATTTCCTTCAGAACTTTTCCATAGAGGTAATAAAATTTCCTCTGGGAAGCTATGAACTTTGTACAAGGTGTTACTCACATCAGTAATATAAAATTAATATTCTTTCTTTTTTAAAGCTACCCCATCGCACTTTACGCATCTACATCTACATAAATACCCTGCAGGCCGCTTTTCGGCGCGTGGCTGGGGGTGTAAAGAGTAAGCTTTCGAGTTACCTCTTTAGTTAATTGTTATCGCGTATTGTTCGCGGAAAGAATGAGTCCCTACAACGACTTTTCCTCGCAACAATTTCTCTTATTTTACGCTCATTGTCGGATCGGCCGAAGTAGCAGGGGGTCGCATTATAACAATTACGTCTTCCGCAAATGTACTTTCTCTGAATTTAGCTAGCAATCGCAGCCAAGCTTCTAAACTCCTTTCTTTAAAGGAATCCCAACCTGCGTTTTAGAGCATTTGCGTAACGCTTGCTTTTCTATCGTAGCCCTTTTCAACAAATCGTATCGCCTTGCGCTACACTTTCTCGAGTTCGCGAGCATTCGTTTCATCCGTTGGGTCCCATATATCCGCCGCATATTCCAGATGGGGCTAAGGTGAAATAACATCTCCCTCTAACATTTTCATCGCATCTACCTACGCTTAAAAAACCGAGATTTTAGTTGCTTTACCGCATATTATTCGGATGTGCAAAAAATTAATAATAGTTATAGATGATGTATTAAATAAACCTATATTTTTCTCGCTTAATTATACTGTTCTTTCTATTTTAATATTTTTAGTGGCTAAGCAACTCATTCATAAAGAAAATTCTTCTTCAAAGATAGGTTCACCCACCTCCTATATTTACAATTTCAGTTGAAATTGATTCATTCAGTAGGAATTAAGAAAGAAAATCCTACGTCCCATTAAGTAAAATTGATCTTAAATGAACCCCATACATATACACACAAAAGTATCTTTCACGTTTACATATATCGACTCCTAGATTTACAAAATAGCTCCAAGAGATTTCTGGAACAAATATGGCAATAACAATGCGGCTGCGTAATTTTTAATCCCACGATGAACAACGGTTTCCAAATTCTAATCGTTTACAAATACGTATAATAAGAATATTCTTCGAATATTAATGGAAGCGATTCTTAAGGATAAAACCATCGCAAGAATTCAGCCCACCAATGGAGCTCAAGGTCTAGCTAAAGCGTCGTAAAAATTGCGAATCGACCGGGATTTTTTCAGACTGAAGGTTTTTATGAGCCAAGTACGAAAAATTATGGACGCGAAAGGAAGTGAGTAGTGAGACTTAATGGAGGTAAAAATAGTTATTTATACCAACGTCTGCTACAAAGATGCGGAAATTTGGCAAAGAATAAGTCCAAAAAGTATAAGCTCGGAGAAAGAAAATTAAGTACTACTCTCCTTACACCGTATTTACGATGCACAAATCTAAGTAACACCAAAAATGAGACAGAATGAGACTGCGAAAATAAATAACAATGTTGCATTTAATGACCAACTACGAGATTCCATAGGAAAAGGAAATAAAGAAGATTGAAATTTAGGGCAGACTGAATCCCCTACCACCAAAATCCACGCAAGAGAAACCCTTGCTCTTGGTGGTTATCGTTGATTTTATTTTTTATTTCCAACCGTGATTTTTCTTTACGGAGTTCATTTATGACCATATAAAGTAAAAAGAAGTGAAAGTTCTGCCTTTACATTAAGTCTTCAACTTCAGAACCAACTGAACATGCATAGGAATCATAAATTAAGGCATTTCATCGACTGAGAAAATATTTTAAAATTTAAATCTCGTATTTGCACACTAAAATTGGCGGAGGTGCGAAGAAAATCAAATAATTACCTAATCTAACACATAAGGCACACATTTAAACGTTAGTTAGATGACAGAGGTGGATGTCCGCAAATATAAAAACATATCTATATGAAATTAAACGTAACGATTTAATTGGTTGATTTCAACAAAAATCGCTGACTTTCTTTGGTATTTTTACAGCATGACACCACTTGACAACAAGAAGCTATGTATTATTTTTCCAAAACAATACGAACTAGTTCATGAAGGATTAAATATGCATTTTTTTTCTTTTCGAAGTGGGCACCGTCGACAATTATCATATTAGATAACAGATTAAACGCCGCAGTCTCTTAGAAGAATTTTATCTTAAAAGGTTAAAATTTAACACCAGTGAGCGTTAGTACATCGTAGATATTGCTCTCAGTTGTTTCCAGAAGGTAAACGACAGCATAAATCAGTATCGGTTCTATGAAGATATCGCAATTAATGGTATAATATCGTATAATAAGGAAATTTAGGTAAGACCTTAAAAATCCTCCGCGATAGCAAAGCGAATACGTAAACCTATGAGCGAGGAGAACCTTCATATTTGACGTAATATGACGTTAATAGCTCATATTTTCTTTAACTTTTGCGAATCTTCCATAGGAAGATACACTGATGTTTGTGAATCCCAAATTAGAACGAATTTTCCATCTAGGTAAACCAGTGGAACTACTAGGTAAGTTCCAGATCTGCACATACCACTCAACAGTTTAGAAGGCAGGCGCTGATTAGCAGCTCAGTTCACGGATTTCAATTCCACCAAGGACGAGCGCATTTATTTTCGTTTTTAGGTTGCACTTTGGCTCTAATGACTTTTACTGCTGACTTGCTAAAAGGAACAATGGAAGAACAACCAACTTCCTTTTAAATTTCGGCTACGCAAGTCTTGTTCTACCTTAACACCGAATTTATCTCCCAAAGACAACTAGGTCAAACAAAGAATACGTTTCACCACCAGTCTATCTAAGGTTTAACTTGGATAAGAAACACCTTCCCAATTTCTTCACCCAACCTTTCTATCCACAGAATTCAATTCTTGATATTCTCCAGCAAAGAAATGCGAAATCTGCTGAAAATAGAGGTCGGCAAATAAATCGGTAAAAGACAGGAAAAATATTACGTAAAAATACTACGTTACAGAGTTTACGTTACGCAATTTACTCTTCTGCATTCCAAAATTATGAAACAAAACAACTTCCTTACTATTCCTGAAGAAAAAAAAAATGAAATTTTCATGAAATATCGAAATTATTACAAATTAACTTAAATATTAATGATTTATATGCTAATAATGCATGCTATCAGGAGAAGAAATGTCATAATTGAGTCCATCCAAGACTATAAAAATTTGAAGGGAATAATTTTACCTAGTATAAGCACATCAACTATCTTGAGATTAAGGGATGTGGCCGTGTTCTTCGATAACTGGAGTCAATATAATACATTTTCATTGTTAAATACCTGCAGTATATTTCATTCAGAGGTATTTATTTCACGTTAACAAAATATTTGGTGGTGCTACTTAAACGTTAAAACTTTAAATTCCATGGTATATTTTTATTTTACATTAAACTGTTAAAAAAATATTCCAAATAAACTAAATACTATTCCACTATTGACTGATAATATAGAGGTTTCGGAATAATGTAACAGAAAACGTATATTCACTAGCCGAACAGAGTAATTAGTTTAAGGCATCGCAATGCTTCCACCGTTAGTATGAAAATGCGACTGAATAATTTTGATTAATTTGAAAACCGCTTGACGTTAACACGGCATGATTTTTAAATATCATATGCGACAAGCAAACAGATAGGCCGATTTTGCGTCAATCATTCTGAACATTAAGCAGCCTTTCCCTATTTTTTGTGCTTGCAGACACCGCATCTTCCGTCATTCTTAATGAGGTGCAATTACAGGTAGCCAACTAATGCACTGTTGCGTTCAGAGATGATGAGCTTAGGAAATGCAAACGACAGTCTACATAGAGATTTATTTGTTCCTGTGTTAATGAAAAGACCATCTCAATTTGCCGTAGAAGAAGAAAATCCTTTCAGATTTGCAGTACTTCGGGGCACTTTCCTGTTTCCGCTCGTGCCCATCAGTCAATCGGCAGGCGTCAACGTTCACGCATGAGGTGGCGTATTAAAGTTCAAAGACTTCTACCTCTTATCTTAATGGAAATTTTCTCATCTGACAATGATAAATCGTAAGAGATGTAATCGAATCGTGATATTCTACTAACATTTCTATCTCAAAGAGAAGACGTCACTGAAGAATTCAACTTTATTTTTCTTAAATAACTAAACATTGACCCGTGCTATGCCAAATACAACACATTGGAACTGTTCATTGGCTTTTCTCCCTTAAAATCGCAACTATCGACTAAATAAATGCTATTTTTGACAGAATTGACCGAATTGAAGATAAATTCTGACATTCTGGGATCACTTGGAGCAAATGAAAGAAGTCAAGATACCAATATCAATGGCTGTTGTAGAACTCATTTAGAATCCAAAATTTTCGCGTGAGAAAAGTTATAATATAAGGTTTTGTAAATTTGTAAACAGTCAACACATTATTCTCTACTACGCGAAAATAACTTTCATCCATTTCTTCCTACCAGAAATTTTCTGGTAGGTTCTGGTTCTGGAGGTTCTGCTTGAAAGAATAATTTGTTACCGTTATTAACGGTATTAACTAGCTGAAAACCACTAGCGTACGCTGAAAGGCAGCAACAGAGATAAATTTCAGAAAAACTAAAACCTGCTGTCAAAAAGGACCCATAGTTTGGCTAACGAATCAGATTTCAAATGATGGTAATGGACCGATATGTAACAAAAGATCTACACTAGCTAAAACCGGGAAAAGAGATTTTGAATAAAAATATAGCTTTCACTCACGGAATAATCTGTCAAAATTTATATCTACTAACTAATTTCATTTTAAGTTGAAACAATTTCAGGAATCGCTTACATTTGGTGATGGACTGAATTATACGAGCTTCAAAACATCATTTCCTGGTTATAATTTGCTGGGTAGTCTAGTAGCTCAGTAGTCGCTTCCTAATATCTCAGAAAATTAAGATAGATGTTTATAAAACCTGAAAAAGAACCAAGATAACGCCATAACGTCTCACCGGACATAATTCGTCTCGACGTATCAACGGAAACGAGTGTGGAAAACAAATTACAAGAGCTACATTATTCACGATCTCCAGTGCCAAGAAAGTTGCTTCTGTAACCTATTCTTAGTCGAATCTCTGAAAGCGTAGTTAAGGTGAGTCATTCTTGATTTTAACCAGAAGGGATTTCGTGTTTAAGTTTTTCTATTCTCTGAGGGAAGGATATCTTCTGATATCAACTGACAATTGTGCCTCCGAAAAGCAACTGATGTAAGCTCCAACGTTAGCAAGTATTACTACAAAACTACTTTCATGAATCTACAAGACGATTAATCAATGAATAAAGTTTATCCTGCGAATGGAAAAACTATTTAACTTATCATAAAAGAATTAGTGCTTGCGTCGCGCATTCTGAAACGAAACCGTTATGTAGGTACTACCATCCAATAAAGCCTGAGAAAGAATACAAGAAAATCCCCAGTTTGCAAGAGAAAAGTGATATCTCAATATATAATTCAAAATGCTAATACTAAATATTAGCTGAATAAAACCCTACAATTACTTGAAACTGTACTATAAAGCTAGAAATGAGGTATGCCAAACATAGGAAGGCATGTGACCTAATGCATCCAGTTTCAAAGTACATATTATTCGCATATCCCTTCAATATGACCCTTTTAGAGGAAAGTTATAGTTGAATGTTATAGTTATAGTTAATTTGAAATGCTTGCTTTCAACATCCAAGACATTTGGCTCGAGCGTTAAATTTGAAATGCAACGAAGTACCGTGGAATTATCCTTTGATTCAATAACTAACCACAGCAAAGTTAAACACCATAACATGACTAGAAAAATTATAGTCATCTAATCAAAATTTGCAGAATTCACTGTGTCAAAGAAAAGTCAAATTCCGAATAAATATTTTCATTTTTAATGATATTAATTATGATAAAATTTCTATGCACGTATTTTTTATTTTGAAAATTTAAGACAATCATTCAATACCAAACATATTACATAACAACCATGGCAGTAAAAGCGGCCAACGTTAAAGGTGTGCGAAATATATGCTTCAAGCTCTACATCTATTGTCTCAGAGATAGAAATTACACATATATGTGTAGTTTCAGTTTGTCACTTCGTAGGATCAAGGATGAGTTCCTACTGTAGAAATTCCTAAAGACTTGTGCCGAAAGAAACGACTTACGCACAGCTAACCACAGTCATTTTCAGAGGACGCAGCTTTAGAGAAGAAGAAAACCTTGAAAAAATACTCCAGATAAGAGGGAAATGGAAGAATCCTAGGTTATTAGAGTCTGAGGAACAAGATTAATGCCGCGGAATTTCCTTTCCCGCCAGACTAACCGGTTGGAGGAGGGATACATACACCCTCGGAATAACGTAGTGGGTGTGGTATGGCATTAAGAAGACGCGCACACGATCTTCGAAGACACTCGGGTTTCGAGCAAGGGATAGAACTTGAAATTCCCGTTAGCTTCATGCCGATCGTCGTGTACCCCGAGCGAGCGAGTCGCTCACGAGCGTCTCTCCCATGGGAAAGGAATGCTACGATTAATGACCGCTTATGGAAAACGAACCTCGTCGGAAACGCAATGAAATTAAAGCCTGAATGCAAATAAACATGGAGAAGGCGTAAGTGGAGGCGGGCGTATTTATTACACCAATCTTGTTAGGCCATTACAATTTAATCTCACGAATGCGTGCTGAGAATGCACAGTTGCCTCACGCGTCTTTATTGCATTAATGAATGCTCCTGACTAGTAACCTCATCTTGTAGCTCAAAATCTTCCTCGTAAGAAAGGGAAAAATACGGTACGCGTCTTGACAATTACAATTATTTCAACTTCGAACGAAGAATTGAAGAAATTCATGAAAAAAGCCATTTCACCCACGACTGGAGAATAAACATTAACATATAGAGGTAAGCGAACATTTGATCAGAAAACATTCTATACATATTGTATTGGGAGCATTAAGGAACAATATCGCTTAACTAATGAGATTTCTGTTCTACAACCAAAAGACCGCATGTAATTTACTTGATTCGGTATGTATCAATATTCGGGTAGGCGTATACCGCAGGTACTCAGTCATCGAATCTTGGCAACATTTTGCAAGACGGTGATTTTCATCAACTGAAAATGGTCGAATTCCCATTTAAATTCTCTCGTTAATTCCAATTCATGATTATGAGATATAGTCAAGAGATCTATAATATTTTATGAATAAATCAGTACCACAAAGTAAAGCTCCATTTAGGATATTTTAATGCCGCAAAATTAGGTTTACTGTTAAATAGTCAAATATCGTTAATAGTAGAATTAAAGCTGACCAAAACATTAAAAAGCAAGAATAATAATTTTCATTTGAACTATAGCCATTCTTTTCCGTCACAATGTCTATCCTGGTTTACAATGAGCGGTGATGAAGTTATGAAAGGGACTGTAAAATATAAAATTAACAAGGTATTTATAAGAAGTTATTAAATTATAAAATTATATAGAATAGAAATTATAAACGTTAGGCGATTTTTTTCCTCAAGATTCAGCCGCACAGTTTTTCCGTGCCATGTCCTTTCCCGCATTCTTGAAAAATATAAAGCAAATTACCATTGATCTTTAAAGAAAAGTAAGCAATTTAGTACAAAAAGACCATAAAAATAGAAATGGACGAGTATGACTATAGAGAAGTTACGTATTCCTGACGTGGTATGATAACGTATATCTAGAGTTCAAGATAGCCGCCTGATGTATTGTTTTGCCTCGCAAAAATATCATGGTAACATTTTCGAAACCTATCCATGTTGATTACCCCAGAGTTTATCTAGCAATAAGCTAATATTAAGTCACGAGATGAATGAACTTACGATGATATAAATCTGACACATCTTCAACCTATCTCTTGTTCATATGCTGAGAAAAATGTAATTCCATAAACAGAAATAATTTCAGATCTAAATAATTAAATATAATTGAAGCCAATGACGGGAAATGGTAGAAAAAAGATTGTGAGCCACCAAAAATTCTCAAAAAAATTCTCTTGCTTCAGAATGGGAATCTTTCCAAAGTGATCCTAAAAGCATTAATTTTGTTAACATCACAAATATTTTCTGCTGACTGAAATACTAGAATTCCGTAATTTCGGGTACTTCCAAATAACCTGACGAAAATCTTCACCCAACTGATCAACTTGAAGCAGGCAAAAATAATAGACTAAATAAACCCTTGCCAAGCAACATAAATATAATTTCCTACCAGATCGCTCCACTTTAACCCGCTACGCGGTAGTCTTCGACCAATTACATTAGCATAAGGGTGACGCAACGAAGCCGTCGTTGCATGAGAACTACCAATATCGATCCCGTAGCTCGATAGAAGGACCCTTCTTTTCCCGAGGATATACTTCGTGACCTCACTTATCCTAGAGCAAAGTAATAAAGAATCGACAGATATTAAATGAAACATTCCCAAGTAGTACTAGGATGAATCCAGAAGTAACGTAACCTGATTTCGAAATCATATCCGAAGCCGACTGAACTCCTGAGCTTCCCACAGACGACGACTGACTTTCTACGGACCAATTTGAGCATAAATCATCGATGAGATGTTTAAGTAATAGCTATTGTAAAATACAGATAATACGTCGGTAATTCCCGCAACAATAAATAATAACGAAGCTATTTCCAAGCTTATAAAACATGAACTGGAAACTAAATTTACGAACAAAGAAACTTAAACTTGCAAATAACTTATAATACTTCCTTTTGGGAACGCTAATCTCTAATTACTTGATAGCTACTTCAGAAATATTTTCGAAGATTTAACAAATATCACTCGGAAATAAACAATAATGGCCTGCAAAAACTGAAGAAAAAAAGGCTCCGCATAATTGAGTATAGTTTCGCTAAGTCAATCGGTTACTTCAATGATTTCCTGTTAAAGGATTGAGGAAAGGTAAGTTAATAAGCACGGAAGAGCCGTGCGGATGAAACCCAAGGAATAACAGGTGTGAAAAATGGCGAATTTTTAGAATAATTGCCCGGAAAGTGGGAGACCTGGGTTCATGTTCTGGTAATGTCGCTGTTTTTCACGCCTGTTATTTCCTGTTTAGTTTTAACCCGACAATTAAAGTAAGAAATTAATAGATAATGACAATAAAGAAATATAATACTTTTTTATAAATTGCTTGATAAATTACGAGGGCAGACAAACTGTCTCTACCTCAGAGATTGAATCTAAACGTTGCCATGAAAATAAATAAATTACTAGTGGTTCAGAAATTCTAGTTTCATGGTTGTCGGAAGGAAGGCTTCTTTGAAAGCTGAGCGGATTTTGCTTGCGAATATTATTTAATACCCACATTTTTGCTAGTGATCACGAGAACTATCTCACTAAAAGCAAGACTGATGAATTTATCCTGTTTAAGGGGAAAACTTTTCGGAATGTAAAGTAGTACGAAAATAAATAAAAGCGACCTCGGAACATATATCAGCGATAAAATGTGATTTTATGGTGATGGATCTGAGAAAACTGACAGCGATATCAGGCTGCTACTCCCGGCAGGAAAACATCCCAATATCATAATATCACAGAAATTACGTATGATAGCAACAAAAAATATGAAGTAACATCTCAAACTTGAAATTTAATGAGAAAAATATCCCTTCTATAGTTTAAATGAATAGTGAATGGTGGTTATTAATTCAAACTTCGTAAAACTCTTAAATAAGGATAACTTTAAGATTTTTGGAAAAAAGTTTTTAAAAATAAACAATAAGCTGACTCTGCTAACAGACTACAAACATCATCTTAACTAAGTCTCAGAATATACTCGAATTATCATCATAAAGAAAACTTTAGATACATTAAAAATGTTCCTGCAATTATATCTTGATGAATGGAATATTTATCATTAGTCTTTTGAAGCAAGAGAGGAATAAGAATCATTCATTTAGTTAAGCCTCAGTCTTGCTCATGTCTATGATACTATGAAGACTGCCTAGGTATGAATGATACCGGTTAATGGCATTCATTTTGGTCACACCGAATTGAGTGCGATAAAAAGAGTCGTAAAGGTAATTGTGCTTTACTCACATGGGTATTTTCCACTTGCAAATTTGTGGCTAAGGGAAGATTAACTTACCCCTCACCTTGCCTACTGTCGGATATTTTATTATGGACTCCATTGTTTGGAATCGGATATTAACTCAACTAGGAATCAGACAGAAAAACAAGTTACACCAAATTTTAGCATGTTTCAACCTGGGTTAAATAAATAACAGGACGGTCACTCGCTCAGGAATACCGAAGTAGACGGCACGAACTCCGGAGTAACGCTAGGAGAGAAATTCGTAACATAATAATTGTTAAGTTTTAACTAACGAAAGTTATAACTTGTGAAAACGATTACCGAGAGTTTTATAACGAGACCAAATCAGCAATTTTAGGTCCATCCATTTCTAAAAAAAGATATAGTACAAAATCGATAAAAAAATTCTCATCACGTCAAGAAAATTTAAATTTAATTGATCAAGAATATGTATCATAATATTGTACAAATTCTTTTATTACATTAATAACTTTTAGAAATAAAATTTCAAAGTCAGCACTGCGTTGAGCAACGCAAAAATACAGGCAAATTTTTCGATATACCTCTGATAAAATACGAACAGAACTTTTAAAATGCAATAAGATTGGCATGAATTGTTTTTTTTCCGTGGGATCACCAGTTTTTATCCGATTCCAAACTAGATTAATCACAACAACAAATCCAACAGTAGTAAGCCTCGTTCCATCCTCGGGACTTGACGTATCTAATTGTGGAGGGGATGCGGCTTAGCCACTGATTGTGAATACTGAGACGAATATAATTTTAAGGGGCAAATTTTATTCTACATTGTAAAATTATGTTTTTTCACAAATTTCATGTAGCTGCTGTGCTTCCTTCGCGTCCACCCGACAGAAAAGATAACCCATTCTCAACAGTAATGAGAGTTTCGTCGATAATAACGGAAAGGCGGAAAAATATCGTTACGCTTTCCCGATGCTGAACTTTACTAACTCCGTTCTTATTTCCCCTCACAACTTTTTACGAAGAGCACGTAATGTTAAGAAAGATTTCGTAGAAAGCAGAGCGCGGATATGGATCGAATTCCTAACTTCCACTGGGGCGAAGAAGCAACTTTAAAAATAGCGGTGATATCACTGGAGCTTGTCCCTACTTCATATTATTTCCATGCTGTCTCCACCGTTACAAGCATATGTGGACCTATTCCTTTCTTTACCACATCGACAACATTTTTGGCGCCAGATACCCCAAACAAAGTCTGGAAGCTACGAAAACTAGTTATCTTCCAAAACATCACGAAAGGCTCGGGGGACGCGACCCGCCCATTCAAGCCTCGGAAGGGCCTTGGAAAGCATGCGCGAATACCAGCCAAGGATTCGGTCCAGAGAAGTATTTATAGGAGGGAAAAACGATCGCGGACACGTAAAGCCTCCCTCGCGAAGAAAAAATACCCACCTAATAACATAAAATAGGATTTTTTATTTGATTTCGGCGTAATATAACGGCGGGTGCTTGGCTACAAACCCAGGTCCAAAAAGGTCTCTATTACATTACGCAAGAACGACAAGAAAGAAAACAGCCCACAGCAGCAGCCAAATATAAAAAAACTCGCATTTTTAATTATTTAATTCCGAGTCAACCATCTGGTCATTTAACTGAAATTTATATCACCAACTTCCTGTAAGGTATTTGGAAAGATAGGTACGTAACATCGTACCATCCTCGACTAGTTTTAATTTTCCACGTCTTCGATCGATATTAAAATTTGGTTATTTTAAGATCAATATTAAAACGGCGGTTTATACGATCGAATTCGAAACGGAAACAGGAATTAGAATTACATAAATTACCACTTTTCCATTCCCCATTTAAGCAGCTTCCCTTTTAACTTTCACAGCACATTCTGACATCCCTTCCTCTTTCAATTCAAGTCCGTAACTTCCCGGATAACCTAAATTCACAACTGAAGTTTACATAACACCATAATTATAACCCTCATGCAGCAAAAAACCAAAACCATCAATTTAAACTGAACCTAGAGTGACTCCTAGGAATAAAATAAAAACTGAACGTTGAATACAGTAATCCGCGCGGAAAACACCAATAAAAAAGGCTTGAATCATGTTAACATCTAATTACGCGATAAATTTAAGACTAAATTACGTACTCCTTTTTTTCGAAGACATGTGATAGGCTTGAGATGCGAGGTATTTTATCACTCTTGACGAAACCGCATCAATTTTTCACTCGGATTTTACCGCTGTGATACAAAACATTCTCGGCGAGATAAAAAGAGGAAAACACGAGGAAAATGACATCTCTAGAGATGTTTCGGGAGAGATCGACCGCGCACGAAAGAAATAAAAATGGAGCGTGAGCAGCTGAGAGTCTTTCTTGCCGTGACTTCCAACCCACTTGGCACGCGTGCGTGTGTTCCTTCAGAGAAGATCTCGGAACGGGAGTGGCAAGTGAATCTCTCTAGGAATGACAGGAACTATCAGTCAAGAGAGGGATTCCTCTTCCAAGCACTCCAGCTTCCTTCCGGAGAGAAATAGACGACGTTGCTTGGATTTTTTTGCCAATGGCGCCGTTGATGACAGACATAAGGAAGCGTCCTTTGTGACTCGATGGTTAGATAGAGAAAAAAGGCAATTTCTCTACGCGCTGATTTCGATTCGAGAATGGCTTGCACTCCAACTAGAGATACGAGATAATGGACTACATCAGGGGTACACAAAATTCTTAAGATTTTTCCAGAAGTCACAAAAAGAAATGAAATGGAATATCATCCTTTAAAAATGAAAGAGTACGAATATATCAATTGTGCTTTTCAGTGGTTATTGATTGTGAATATCATATGACAACCGTTGATGGGAAGCTGTTCGTGGACCACTGGACTAAAAACCAGAGAAAACTTTTCAACAAAGTGTTATTTAACGTCAATATTTATCTTGCTAATATCGTTTAACATTAATTCTTCCCAGAGTTACGTTCGGTTTTACAACTTTCGAATAGATAAATAATTTTCGAAATAAATAGTTAATGGCACGGTTTAAAAATATTAGGTAACGTCGAAGAATAGACCTTCTACGACAATTTAAACTACCGAATCGCTCTTTTATTCCTATTCATACTAAAAAAACATTGCTATTAAATAATAATTATACTAAAAATTTCCTAATACATAGAAAATAAAAATAAATCATGTATGATATCCTCAAAAATACAAATCAAAATGTTTCTCTTGTTAACTATTCGAATAGTCGGATGATCATGTACCTGATTAATATCTTTAAAAAAACAATATAAAGAGAAAAGTAGCTTATCAGCCTGATATCAGTTAAAACGACGACCAGAATGGAGTTAAAAATCATTTCGTAGCCGATTTCACATTTTTGTCCCACCACGAAATGAACCAAATTCTTGTCCTCATTCGAAATGGGATCGAATCTCATAATTTTGCAGGTTCCTAACATTGAATTTAATGCATTCGATACGAATCATGAAAACAGTGACTTCGAATGCAGAATAGCGTGGGTGGCGAGAGGAAACGAAGCCTGAAATACCTGTTGAATGAAACTGGAACGAAAATTCAAGAAGCTACAACGAAATCTGTATTCTACAACGATTTTGTCAATGAGATAATCAATGGGAATCATGAATTCAAAATCAATCGCTATGATAGCTGATCGGAATTAGCGCATGCGTATAATAAATGATACGTTAAATTTCTACGACAATATGTTGGCTACACAGGGAAGGAGTAAAAACTGGACGAGTGCTTATATCCAACGCCTGAATTAGGAACGATTAATCAATTTTTAAATCTTTGATCTATAAAGATCTCGGTTACTTAGCCAACGAAATCTTTACGATACTGATATTTAAAATTTGCAGTTAAACAAGTAAATTCACCACCAAGAAAATACCTTTTCAAAGGTTTAAACGTAGAAACAATTAGAGCAAAAACCCTTTGTTAGAAAACGCCGATCTTTACGACCTTTCATGACACAGCTTCCTCAGCATTAGACCAGTCTTTACTGCAGCTCTACCATTGTCTTTCGCCAATATAATTCTCAAGTTGACAAAGAAAAGGCAAGTTTTAGAAACCAAAAGCCTGCAAGCGCTCGAAGAACTCGGCTATTTACAAAAGGAAGTTGGCCGCAAGAAACAACCTCCATTTACAGAAGAGAGACTTAAGCATGCATTCTTGAGTCGCAATGCGCTTTGAAACTTGAGGGGAAAAATCCACATAATATTTGCAAGAAGGCTCCCGGTTAGCCAAGTGGGTAAGCGCTCGTATTTGGATCCTGAGTTCGATTCCAGGTGCGGGTCAACATTCATCAGTTTTCACCCAGCATCGTAATGAATATGGATAATTATCTGAATTAAGGTGTGAAATTCAACCACTGATAGACGGCGTTGGAATCGATGAGCTAATCATGAACCCAACATCAATTCTGTCGATCTACCATGGTTCTACTTGACCGGAACGAAGGATTTATTAATTTACATTTGTAAGAACGATACCCCTTTATGATATACGAGCAAAAATTCGATCTAGCGTAAAAACTGCATATAAAAATAAGGGATTGTTTCAAGAGATTAATCATACGAGAATTTCAACAATTTTTTCGGAACAGCTTCTGTGGTCGAAAATCTTTTAGATTGAGCTTCCAGGACGGCGCCCCGACTGATGCAAGCTGCCGTGAAAAACAGAATCGGCTTCATTGATTTTTACCGAGCGAACCCCTTGAGGTAGTGAAGGGACTCTGCAAAAGCAACGCTCATGCTAACACGTTATCTAAGGGAAAACCAAGGGTGCGGCACGACAAAAGGCCGGCTGCTTTAATAGACGGGGAAGGGGAGGTGGTGGACGTGGAGGTGATCCCCATAGACTGCGGGAGCTCCCATCGCCACGAATACGGGGAAGCCCTATCGATCTGCGGATGTGTCCCACATTCGGAGCGCCCTATCGCGGAGCAGGGGAAACGCATGCTGCGACGTCCACGTCACGCGACAAAAGCAAACCGACGCACCCTCGGTCATCCACGAACCCCCCTTTCCAAGCAGCAATATGGACCGACTAATATTGGTTCGACTTAAATCACTAATTCTGATATTCGAGTTAGCCTTTCGGACAATGATGAAATCATTTCATTAACAAGGGAGAAATTATATAATCACGACCACTTCCACATATTACAAATCCTGAAGTGAACTTCGTGTCGTTTTTTTCCTCCGAAATCGCCGTCTTCGTTTTTATAGACGCTGCTTACTTCGGCATTATCCTTCGGCAAAAATGCAGACACCTTATATCATCCGTATCCTAAACTATTTTTTCCCTTTCTAGTTTATAGCTGTAAATAGAAAAATACACGACTGTAACAAGATATTCGTAGTAAAATTAGTAGTAGTAAGTAATTAGTAGTTTCATTGGTGCCTCGACAGCTAAAGTCACTTGCAAAACGTCCGTAGTAAAATTAAAAGAAACCGATTTAAATTGGCCGTAATTTAGTGAATCGCACAAATATACTATTAATGAACTGGAAAGACACCTTAAAATTTCCGAATCACCATACCCGTTATCAAATACTGACAATGCTTTTATCGAATATAACGTTATCATAAGCTACTTCGATAAAATTTACGCATTAATTGATTAACCGTGAACTATGTAGTGCGAAAGTGTCGTAGAATAGGAACATTTCGTAAAAGTATAAAAATATCGAAAATTATACCGAGCAGACGACATTTTTACAAAGGGTTTTGCTGTTCATTCCTCTTCGTAAAAATCATACGGTTATTAAGAGGCAGAAATGATAATATATCTCATGAAGCAAACTATTCAAAAATAATACTTTAAGACTTGTTTACCAATTTTATCATTAAATACTACCCTAGCATATATGCAAATAAAACTCAATTACCAAAGGAAAAAGACTTGTTTACTAGAACTATTAACCTCACGCGAGACATGATAACGTTGTGTATAAAGGGCACTTTTTTCGGTACATATCCAAATCATTTAAGCTTAACTACTAACAATCAGGGTGAAGGTCGAATATGACCGAAAATGTCACACATGCAAGCGCTGAACCAAGAAAACA
The DNA here is from genome assembly GCA_000376725.2 of Ladona fulva. Lineage (NCBI taxonomy): Eukaryota > Metazoa > Arthropoda > Insecta > Odonata > Libellulidae > Ladona > Ladona fulva. The sequence goes on along the minus strand of KZ308380.1, from coordinate 332,654 downwards.
AAAAATAAAGAGAGGCAGCAAAGCACGCGACAGTCAATATGGCAAGACAGGTCCCCTTCTACGTTTCCTCCACCGAGGGGTCAAGGCCTTCGTGTCAAGGAGAAGCCGTGATCTAGAGCTTTCCGTAACGCCATCAACGCAGACAGTTAATCGAAGCCTCCCCGTCTGACCAACTCAACGACTTCGTTTCACAGAAAATCTGTTTTTCTCGCAATTTTCGAAATTGGGTAGGGTCAGGGAGTATAATATAATCGCACCAAATTGTGTGATCGTTCCAACTGATAAATTAATTGATGGTAAATGGCGATAAAGATTCCATATTCTCGATGATTAATACAATGAACAGACGAATTAATTACGAAGCTTTCTTTTGCGGTGGTTTAACTGAGAAAGGAAGCTGATGAGATGCTTTCTATCAGTTGAATCGCCGGAGGGAAGGTCACGTTTTTTCAGAGCATAAAATCATATCTAAGTCTCTGCAAGGTCTTAGACTATCCTCGACCAAGTTGGTGATAGCATGTTTCGTGATAACAGAGCTGCAAAGGCTTCAGTATTTATGAATCGATTCCTTGCAGTATGCGCAGTGAAAAATAAAATTCGAAAAATCTTCCATCTGAGTCCTTCACACTAGACATTAAGATAAATACGCACACATGCACGACGATCACGCTCTTCTCTTTTGTAAAACAAGCTTCTTTGGTTCCCAAATCTCCATTCATTCCTATTCTTAGATACCTCTTTCGCCTTATATACGTATGCACCTGCATCTTTTCATATAATCTTTACTCAAAAAACGACGCATATGCGTTCATTCTGTTCGGAATTTCATGCAGCACATAGAAACAGCTATTCCTATTCTTTATCTCCCTCTCCACGCGATCATTAATGCAGTCTATAATATTAAAGTTGACTCTACGTATGAATAATGCACACTGAAATTGAGAGCTCCTGCTACAAAAACGAATGTCGGACTTTCCAAAACATCTTAATAATTCCATAAAGTATCTGGAGTGAAGTAAAAATAATAAATAGCATTAAAATATCTAAAAGTTAATTGATATTGACAAAAGACAAAAGATATTGAACGACAAACATAACAATTGCAAATATAACAGAAAGATATAACGATAGAAAAAAGATATAACAATATTGAACGGGCAGATTACGAGATTAATACAAGTCTAGAAAGATGTATCAAGCATAATCTTTGCTTGAGAAAATAAAAATTACAATCTGAAATTAAAAATCGCTAATCTAAATAAGTATTTGTAGATGAGAAAGAGATTAAGGGTAATGATTAATTACCCTCAAATCGTAACTGACAAGAGAAGAAAAATTGTAGAGGGCAGATATAGAATTCTTGCCATGAAAATGCAGTATGTGTGCGATAATTATATTTAATTTATTATTATATATGGATACTAAAAAATTATCTGAAAAGGCTTCACGGAGATAATTTTTTCATATTGCAAAAATGTGTAAACTCGCTGGAACCCTGAGAAAAACAAAACAATTTATAAGTACAATAGCATCTACATACAATGCCTACGACTCGAACGGTACTGTCAAACGATTCGTGCAACAGAATGACAATATTACAAAATTTTCGTCATCCATTAATCAATGCCACCAGGAATAACTCTAGAAAGAGAAAAAGGGCCGAGCGAGGTTGATGTCTGCGAATAACCATGCAACTATTAAACGATAACCATTATCAATAACTTTATTTCTCACGAGAAATGACCATTAATTCTAAGTAGAATGAATAAAAACGAGAATTGCCCACGCCTCACTGTAACGAATTGTTAAACAAGAATTTAACACTAGCAGCTTAAACTTTATGATGTACACGTTCCTAAAACAGAAAAATGCGTACCTCATTCGATGAATAAATTCAAATATTACAATTCCTCTTGCGAATGAAAATCCTTTACGGGATCAAGCAAATGAAGTAATCCGATCACCTTTTGATCAAAAGATGGCAGTAACTGTTAACGCCGAGTTTGTTGATAAAACAAAAGCAAATCGATAATCAACCCATTTATATAGAGGAAATCAAATTAAGAAATCAACAAAATTATGAATGCGTACGATAGCAACATAGAATAGAGCCGAATTGAAAGATGCTCTCTTATGTTAATTCTTTGACAACACTTAATTGTGATTTTAATTTATAGATAAGTAAAATATTTGTTACGACTATGGAAGAAAAAAAGTGAACCGCCTCTTTCACGCCCCTACCAAACCCTTAAATTGAATAAAAAGATGACAAAAATTGTTTACGGTAAATAAAAGAAGAAGAGATAAACGATCTAATGTAAATGTATCTTTGTAAAATGGAATAAACGTTCTCCCTATGAGGAACGCTGCATCCGCCCAAACTGAACGCAAACATTACATGCGACGTATTACGTATTATTGATTCTGCGGGAATTAGCCCCCCTAAATCGAAATCAGTTCCCGAAATTCACTCAAAAAAGGCTAAAAATTGTTAAATCAATAACTAGCCCGCTGCCTTACGTAAGAGACACTAAGTAGTGAGTAACACTTCCTCTCACGATTCATTCCACATTAATACTACATTGTAATTCATCTTTCAGCGTACTTCAAAGATATATACAAAACAATGACAGTACTTAACATCGACACGATTTTTTACCTGAATTCTATTTTTAATAATATTTGCTTAGGAAGAAAATTGCGTGGCTTTTCGTTATTAGGTTTGATTGAACACATTTTTTTTTTCTTTTAAACCCTGAATTCGTTGTTTCAAACCCGTCACAACTCCAACTTATGATACTAATACTAAACAATCAATAAAGAAAATTCATCAATAAAACAAAACCTACTTTCCTTCCTCAGTCTAAAACCAGCGAGACACTCAACGGACAGTACACTGACTCCGATTGTGATTTCGGAAAATAGAGGAAACGAAACGTACCGGTTAGCAACTTGACAACATATTCTAAAACAGCTTACTACGGCGATTTACAAATCCATATTCTACCATTAAGTGGAAATTTAAGCTAAAATATATAGCTGTACTGACTCATGCATTTCGTTTCCTTATGTGATTAATTTCGTTGGTGAATAAAGCTTTGAATCACCTCCTGCTAGAATAAAGATTACCGCTACGTCACCCGAGAAGGGAACGAAAAACTGGCGAATTTAAATTTCCGGCAAAAACCATTTCAAGCTGTAAGAGCGGCATGCCCTTCGAGAAACAATGCGGAGTTCTCCTCAGGGGACTGGTTCCTCTAAGCGAGGACTGGATGCCTTGGGGAGGTAAAAATGAGGAGTACATGGCCATCCGTCTCGTGGGACAGTACAACCGCAAGGAAGGAGGAATCCCGTGCCTCTCTCAGAGCCCTTATTCCTTCGTCCACTGCCGTATCCACTTGCAAAGACGTCTTGTATTACGCTTGGGATCGATAGGTGGGTAACCGGTCAGACGCCTACGCTGTGACATCCCTTTGTAACGCCAAACCCGCAATACTCGTCATACGATGCAACTCTCCAACGCACGCGAGAAGAGATGCCTAAGAGTGAATCGATTTGATGAAAGCTAGTATCGGGTCCGAAGGATTTCGTCCGACCGCGTTTCAACGGACACCCGGATTCTTTGTCACCTTGCTATCAGGGTTGACTCTGAGAGGGTGACTTCCCAATAAGAGCGTAAAAGGTTCACCCAATCCTTAAAAGAATGGTAATCTTGCACCATATTCTATGCGCAAATTCTACGTCACATGCGCAGAGTGATCCGTGAGCATATTCGCAATTCACCAATTTCATAACCTTTACGAATGATCCGTTCGGAATTCCAAAATATTTTGAAGAACTCCACCGTTACATAACTCAATTTTAAAGGCCTATGGGCATTCATAAACCTTATAACACAGTGGAGATTTCAAAACTTACAATGTTACGAGATTACAAGTAAATTTTTAAAAGTCACAATATTGAAAAGAGCACTATTGCTTTGATCAACACAATCTACGTTAACTGTAACATTACAGGTGAAATTCTCATTCTTTGACAACGGTAAAAAGAAATTGAGAAGCAATCGGATTTGACGTTTCCTTACGCATCGGCGTTCGGAAAACATCAATATCAACGTCATATTTTGTAAAACAGAGCATTCGCAGTAAACAAACAGCGGTAAATTCCATTTGTTACAACAGAACTATCCCACGCCATACACAGCTATCGCTGGTTACGTGCATCATAAAAATACGTCATACTCTTACCTGCTATACGTAGGACAGCTCTATCAGCCGGGTCCAGCTGGAGGATGCTCAGGGGTTTGTCCCGCGCCCATTCCTGAAGGCTGCTATCTAATTCAAATTCCATTTTGAAACCGCCCCGAGTGATTTAACACAGGGGCCCTCAGATCAACAGCTCACAACAGCACCATAACGTACACTTAGGATCCACCACTACCGCGAGTATCACCACTGTAACCTCGTCCCGTTGAGAACGATGACGAAAGAACCAATGCCCATCACCGTAGTGAGAGCACGCTGAAAGGATACGCCTTCGAACCCTCTGACGAGTACTCCAACGCCGCCCCCACTTCGGAGTCGTCTGTGAAACCCTGACGCGTTTGATTCAAGCGAGTCGGCGCGAGGAAGCAGCACCGTCAGACGGCTAAAATGACATACGGCAAACAACTCCGAGCTGACTCAGGTGGCACCAAAGTATTCTCAATTAATGAGAGAAAACTGCACAATGCCTCATAAATACACCCAAATATCTAATTCCCCTTATCTTTTCGTTTAATAACCTTAATGACTAATGTAACAGAAAAACGATTTCTCGGCTTCTCAACAATTCGGCGAGTCGTCAGTCATTTCAACGGTCCGCACCGTTCGTAGCTTCAATGAAAAGAAAACAACCTCAGCGTTCTCCCAAGACATAAAAAGCTTAAATAAAATACATGGCAATCCATGCGACCATTGTTCCCACGATTACTTAACAGCAGCGGCTGCTAATTAAACCATTCTTAAATCACTTCAGAGCGAGAACAACAAACACATAAATAGTAAACAGTCGCAAACAACGCATATAGCACTTTCTTAAATCGCTGCTAGCGGATCAAAACCTTTGAGGAATCACAAAACTTAGGTGATGATTAGTACTCTACAAACAAATATCAATATCGTCCAATAGATATCGATTTAGTTGCAACAAGATAGCAGTAACACACCCTACCAAACAAATTTCGATTTGGCCTCGGTATAAGTCACGCCCCCTTCACTAGTGATGTTGTCTGCTTCCCTTCTTCGGAGCCCCTCCCATCAATATCACACTTCCTTCATCACCCACGCCTTTTTCAGTCTGCTAATTCACCACCCACCCATAGCGTTCCGCAAACACGGGGTATTCCCGGTCATCATGCAATCACCAACATCAAACCACTTTTCAGGCTCTTTCTCAGTCCCTGGGAGGCAATGATGCAACTATTTATTAAACACTCGATCACAATATGAATTTTATACACTTTCTTAGAAAGAAATGATTCCTAAGCCACTTCTCGGTCCTCAATTTCCGGCCGCTAAATGCTGGAAACACTCCTATGCCGGTAGTAGCTTCTTCTGCTATCGACTACCGACGGTCTGTGTTAGTTCAACACTCTACCGTAGAGAAGCGCCAATAACGTCACGTGCTTTCAAAGTTCGGCGTAAAATCACCAGGAGGCAGATGCGCTCATGAACGGAAGAGGGGGGCGACGAACAGCTGTCTGAACTTATCATTAATGAAGGCAATCTTGGGTAGACCGTTATAAACTTGAAGGATCATAGTATGGGCTTCATTCGCGCGATTCAATAGAATACCATTGAAAGTAAAACTTTACCGAAACAAAACAATTTCACGGAAGAATCAATAGCAACTTGATGAATAGTCTACGTAGTGAACTACCGGTTAGTAGTGCTTTAGCCGTACTCTTTGCGGATAGACCGAATTTAATCCATAGCTGATCCCCGGGTTCTGTTATAAGCTATAAAGCAATATAAACCGTTCATGTGCGGCGGAAAATAGAAGGTAAATATTCACACGAGGAAGTATAGCAAAATTAATTTATCACTAATTTGAAGACACCACAAAACACTCTTGCAATAGGCATTAACCAGCAAAACGTCACCATTTTTAAATGGATTTTGCCTAGATAAAGCTAAGATAATCTATTTGATGTAAAAATGTTATCCCTGGCTGTCAACTGATAGCAAGGTTCTCACAAATTTTTATAACTTCCACTCACCAAGGTTATACTAGAACTGATAAATTATCACACAATTACATCCTTAGCAGCTTAACTTAAAGAGAATTTTTCGTAAAGGAAAATGAAAATTCAATTTTTCTGAAAGATTTCATTAAAGATTAATTTCTTATTTTCAGAATTGTATAACACTTTATATGAAAAGGTACTGGAATAATGACATGGTGTCCAAATAAATCAAATGTTTCAATTCAAGAAAATGCAGGTTGATCAAAATATTTTTCATTTTTAAATTTCGCCTGTAAGTACAGCTCATGTTTATGCAATAAAAAAAATCATACCAAATCTAAACAAGCAATCGAAGGTGTTTCCTGAAGGAAGAGATAAATTAGAATATCATCATAAAATTAATTTTCACACAATAACTGCATATCTCCTTAACTTCATTCAGTTTTATTCCATTTCCAGGTTACATGATGATGCTGCAGATATAATTTGTACTTTCAATTAAACTTTTGTTTTCATTTAGTATGTTTAACATTCCTCTAGAATTCATCATTTTGGGTATGGAAGTAATTCAATAAAATTTATTGCACCAATAAGTAATTCAAATTCAATGGAGGAAATCTTCATTACAGATCATACATTTTATTTATGCTCATAATAGTTTCATTTTAAAGTCCATAAAAACCTGAATTATGAAAACTGAGATGAAATTCTGAAAGTTGAAGCTGAAATAATAATATAAATAAAGAAGGAATATTAACGTATGCAGAAAAAAATCCAGAATCTCGTAAGGCCGAGGGCATTTTAAATCTATGCTTATACGGTTATATCACAAATATCTTCCATTGGTGGCAAAACATTTATAGTGCTTTGAATTCATAAGTAAACAGCACAAATAATTGATAATAATAATATGAAGTACCCAGATTTCCAACTTTGCTTGCTTCCTCAATGAGTACTTCAATGAATGAGTCCCTCTGGTAGAGGCCACTATGCAGAGAATTATGTACTCGTAGAGTTACTTGCCTTGTGCACAAAGCATCAAGCAAACTGAGCAGAATTGACTTGGCATAGAAGTTTAGCAGTTGAAGTACCTGCAGGTTACCTGGGTTTGTGTCCCAGTTATGTTGATTCACTGCCATTTATCCTTGGGCTTTAAGATACAACCCCCAACATGCAATGCTTCCTTTCCCTTATCCACAAATATTCTAGGCATATTTGTCCTGATCTTAGCATAATGATGCTTCAGATCAATAGTAATAATTGTATACAAATGACTGTACTAATTGAATGTCTACCTTATGGTATATAGTGGGTGTAATATTATGAGATTTTATTTAATAATAGTATATGAAATTTATGAATAGTATTTGACAAATTCTATACCAACAATATCATCTGTATGGTCTGAGAAAAAATTATTATTATTTCCTATAACAGCTTGTAGGAATTAATAATAGTAATTTTTTATTAGGTACCCTGTCGGTGAATTTGAATAATGCTTTGTTCCCAAGCAATACCTGGCTAAGACAAGATTGTTTGACTTGTGATTGGCTATTATCTTTCTGATAACCAAAAAGGAGATCACTAGCCATCACATCTAAATTGAAATATATCTCCCCCAAAATCTTTAAGAAATTACATAGTTAAGGCAAAAAAATTTTTAAACATTGTATGGATTTGTATATCACTAGTCATAATATTTATGATTTATGAAGAGACTAATTAATCTCAATCTCGCCCATGAATAAAGACGTGTTATTATTATTATTAATAGTTACGATACTCACTTTCAGCTGCTGTGCTCTACACTGTTCTCATTCTTGTTGTAGTTATTTTTGTGATGTGACATAGGATTATGCAACAGAGTCAGGAAGTTCAGCTAAAAATTATTTTATTCAATCCAAATAGAATTTACATTTTATATACAATCTGATGGATGTCAAATAAACCTTTATAGCAGAAAGCAGCTGGGAAAAAGTTTAGTGGCAAGAAAGATCTGGAAAAGGGTTCAAGAGGTTGGCTCATATGGTAGATCCAGGAGAGGGTCAGAAATAGGAAAGAGTTTCCTCTTATAAACCTCTAGGTGGGTTACCACTTTCTGATGCTGGAGGTGATGACATTGGAGAGTCAGTGGTTGCCCTAATGACATTAATCCTAGATTAAGGCTGGGAATGCTCAGGAGTTGAGTTGCTTGTGTTGGCTCCATCACCATCAGGAGTTCCCCACGAATCAATACTTGGTCCTCTGTTTTTCAATATTTTCATCAATCACTTGCCCAAAGAGATTTCTGGAATCTCTCCACACTAAATGTGGATGACTTCAAGATATGTAAATTCAGAAAAATGTTGCATAGAATTACAAAAAGGTATAAATAAGTTTTAATGCTGGTGCAGAAATTGGCATCTCAGCCCCAATAGGCCTAAATGTAAAGTTATATTGTTTACCCTTATTAAAAAACATGTTTACTGTTACATGCTGAAAGACGCACTTCTGGGCTGACTAAGTTAAAGATTCAGGCTTTATCTTAGATTTCAAGCTTAACTTTTCCATGCATATGAATAAAATAACCTCAAAGGCATTCTGATTGTTCGGATTCATAAAGAGGAAAGCTGTGAAGAAATTCTTCACAAGGACCACAGTGATATTTCACTGTGTCCTTGTTAGACCTTTGCTCAAATATTACAGTGTCATCTGGAATCTCAAATTACAAACAGAAATAGGATCAATAGAGAGGGTACAGAAGCATTTTGGAAATGGCTTTAAATCTTCACGTCTGATTGACCTATAAAAATAGTAAATTTAAATGTCCAGGCTCCGATCACAAGAGGACTTTTACCATTTTATGTCCCTACATGCTGAGTCAATGTGTATAAACATTCACCAATCCCCTGGAATTGGCGCTGCCAATGCTGTCTTCAATTAAATGCAAAATGTAGACATATTTAGCAGTAAGGTCAACTCTCAATGAAGAGCACTAAAAATATTTCATGAGTCTACTATTCATATACAATTTTGTGTGCATGTGAATTGATTTACTGTTCCATTTTTACATTTTATTTCTTTTTTAATTTTGTTATCACTGGCATTACCTTAATTTGACTTATTTGTATTTGAGACATTTATTATGTTTTATTAAGTCATTAGTATATATTATTTAAACTCAACTTAGTGGGTCTTACTTGTTTGGGTTAGATAAATAAATAAATGTTCCTAACCTAAGGAAAGAAAGGTTATGTTACTGAGGTTGAAAACAAACTTAACCAACCTTGACAAGAGATAGACACTTGGGCAGTTTAACAATGATGCAATGTTTTATTTTAAGATTGATGATGGAGAATTACTTTTCTAATTCTTACTTTATAACAAAAGGTTCAAGAGCAAAAGCAAAATTTATTATAGAATCTTATATTTGAGTTTATTTAACTTTACTTGAAATGAAAACAAACACATTTCTTTACTCTTCTGTTTACTACAAATGTGCTTCCTTGAAGTTTGTTGCTAAATGAGTGTGCTGTTAACTCATGATACTGTTAAAGTAGGTAATAATGAATTAAATTACACACATTGATTCATTGCACATAAGCAAATACAGTATTTTCCCATGTATGTGATGCACTTCTTTTTAATTTTGGGTTGGAAAAGTCTTATCTTAGTTGCAGCAAATGAAAGCAAGGGTCAGTGCCTGTGACCTATTCCAATTTTCGGGTCCCAAAATAAAAGTGTCTTATGCACGGAAAATTACAGTTTCTACAAAAGACAGTTGATTTTCTTATGCTACATAAAATTTTCACTTCTTTACCAGTAAAAAATACTCATAGTAACAAATATATATAACACTGTATGTCTACAGTTATGTACATAAGGTAAGTTAAAGTTTTACAGTGAGTTTGATGAATCATGTGCATATGTCCATTTCATTAAACAATCCACAAACTGCACATTTAAAGCTTAAGATTGCTGTAATTCTGAAGAACATAATGAAATTTGCTGCAATGGATGAAATTTACATAAGAAACTAATTGGACTGGCGGTGAGTTTAGATTAAGTTTATCTATTACTCCTATTATATGGAAAGAAATCAGTAGTAAATCAGATTAATACATAACACAAGAATACACTGAATTGAGTACAATCGAAAATTGACGATGGCTGGATGATTTAAATAGTTCTGGTTGACATAAACAGACTACAATGAATTGAAGTAGGAAAATGATAGCTAAGACTCCTAAAAAAGACTGTGAGAATGTTTGAAAATATATTTTTGACTAATACACTATTATAAACAACTTTGCAGTAAGATATTAGGTTAGGAGCTGGTATTATAATGGTTTGTTAGAGAAAAAATTTAAGATTATAGTTATTATCCATGGCAATCCATCATATACACACATGAAATAAACTACACACTTCACTAACTGCAACAAACCATTATTACACACAGCCCTAGAGTGAACACTCGTTAAAGTCCATTTTAAGTAAAAATTATAAAATTGGATCCGTCTCCACTTTGAAAGGAAAAGAGTTGAAGAACTTAATGATCTAAATGGTTAAGATTCCCTAACAGTATGGAAGAGACGCAGAATGGTAGTTCAGTGGTTAGAATACCTGCCTGGAAAGTGGGAGACCTGGAATTGAGTCCCAGTCATGTCACTATTTTTCACACTTAATATTCCTTACTGATCTAGTTTCCTCAGGGCTTGGTTCAATCCTAATTTCTCCTCCATTATTGTTATCTTCTTTGGCTCTATCATCATCTGTTTTGTTTCCGTACAGTGGAAAGCAATGGAGAACTTTTTGACGCTGTACAGTATGCATATTAGCTCTCAGGAAAGTTTCAAACTCATTCCACAGTGCATGGTATTCTTCCTCCCTAAATAATGTTACAAATATGTTTGATAATTTGATCCATAGGATGATCAAACATACTAATTCATGCATAACTAAGAGATCCTTGGGAACTATAATTGAAATTCTCACGTATAACTTTGTGAAAAATTCATGAAGTATACATATTAAAGAAAAAAATTGAAAATTCCTCTTCCACCTTTTTCCAGAAGTTATATACCTTAAACAGTTTGCTACTCGTAAACAATACTTAACAATCTATAAATAATCCTTCCAACAAGGAAAATAGCATATTGATTCAAATTAAGCTCCTTATGACAACTATTTCTTCAAAGATAACCATCCTTTAGTAATCCCTCTGCCAGATATAATTAAGAATACAAAAGAATTAGAAAAATTAAATAAGCATATACAATAGATTACAAAAACCTACGCATATTTTTCAATTGCTGGTAATTTAAACACTGCTCTATCTAATTATAGGAAAATTCCCAATACAAACAGCAAACTTTCTGTAACATTAGTTATGATTAGAGAATTTACAAACAAAAAATTATATAAATAAAAATGACAGAGATTAACTATTACTCATTACAGCAATGCAGCTGTACTATGAAAATATTCCATTCATTTCACAAACACTGTCATCAAGCCACCATACGAAAAACATATATGAAAATTCAGTTAATTTATAACACGAAAATTGAGCAGATACCGAAAGAAATATTTTTTTTGTTGAGTGTCTGGCTATTTTAATTTGCAAGTTCAGAAAAGGAAAGTGGTTGCGTTAGATGTGAAGGTGAAAGTGCAGATCTTTCATGGATGCAACAGTTGAGCAGGCAGTATACAGCGAAGTATAAATACATTGCAACAAAATAACCCAAAGAAAAGGTCTGTCTTTTCAATGTAAAACTATGTTGTAATAGTTGTGGAGTAAAACTGCATGCAATAAACCACTGATCTGAAGTTTCCTAAAAATTTGATGATTCAAAGAGATGGCTCATCAAGTTCTGGCCAGGAAAGGTAATTCCCAATGAGGAATCTGCATGAAAAACCCACATGAAGTATTTCCAGCTTGTATTCTGAGAAACACAACAACAGATAATGAACACAAACCCAGGGCCATGCCAACATATGGTGTGATGGAATAATGTGGAACAATAACTCTGGACAGAGCGTTCAGCAGCTAAAGTATAAATTATACTAACAGAAATAATCACACTTTTTCATCCACAATAAACAAAGAGATATGGAAAAATCAAACTCAAGTTGACAACGCAATAAATTCCAAAATACACCGAAAAGTCTTAAACGAACAGTTTCATTGTTCGGAAGACATAATTTGTTAAAGTTCATCTCTGAAACACTTCTATCTGAAAGGAACATGAAATGAGGTTTAACTCTGAGGAACTGTATCGAAAAAGCGAAACCTGAACTTACCAATATGATCACAGACGATACAACATAAATACAATTGCCAACCATTTTTGGTCTTCACGTGCAAAATAAGATTAAGTTTTGAATTAATATTCTACCACTTTTCTGTTTACATGTTGTCATAAATATAACATCAAACTTTTCGACTGTCACTTGTCATTAAAAGGCGCCGTTATGATATTTGGAGGATCTGGGGTTTATTCTGTAAATAAAAACCGTTTGACACGGAAGGCTTTCCGACCGGTGTGACGTCACTCCGACTCGCCGACAGCCGCTTTACGATTCTGTGTTTCCGATCGGCGCCGCGGCCATTTCCAGTCGGATAATTCCCGCTAATTCCGTCGACTAGTAGAAGCTGTCGAGGACCAAGCGCCGTTGACTGCTAATCATCGAGAAACTGGTAATTTTATACTTATTTCTAATTATTGTCGGATATGTGGGAACATAATGCTCATAATTATAAAATAGCCTATCCGTAATCAAGAGAACGCAGTAAAAGTAATAATAAGAAGTGTTACGAAGGATATTAACTTGATTACGAAAATGAGAAGCTATGAAGTTATTTCCTTCTATTTTGTTCTGCAATTCATTCGAGGATTTTGGTAATTACGTTTCGTTTCGTGTAATTTCACGTAAAGACGTCCTTAATAAAGGAATAGTTACGTTTGATGAATTTGAAATAAAGCTCAGTATAATATGCGATCGTGTTTACACCGACCTAAAGGTAGAATGATAAACATATAAATTTTGGTGAATGGACATAGGAACATAACAAAGGAACCGCGTTCGAGGAACATAAGGGCGCGCTTCCTTTTGAAAACGATGAATATGACGCTTTTAAATCAATGTAATTCTCAATCAATGATACACTGTTGGGGATGTTAGACAGCGATTTAAATCCGTTTCGCTTTTATAATGCGTCGTCGTGCATGAGTTAGCTGACCTACACTTCATTGATTTGAGGACAGAAGTAGAATATTGTGAGGAGATACTGATAGTCAACACTGCGTGCACCTGTTCTTGATATTTTAAAGTTTAATTTAATCTTTTTACTACATACCTCATAATGACACATTTCTAAGTCCTCACTACATGCTGTCCGCTTCGGAAACTCAAAAAGTTTGTGCTTTCTGGTTTTCTTGCTTTCTTTTAAAGTTATCGTGAAGTATTTATTTTTCATTAATAATGTGACCTACCTAAAGATTTCCGCACATAAACTTTTTGTTATCATTTAATAAAAAATGAATTGTATGTCATAAGAAGCAAACCCGTTACCTTAATATATCCATTGAAGATTTTTATACCATCATTAGAAGATTTATGAAGGTACCCAAGCATTAACTGATTACTGGGGAGACAGCTCAAGCATCTAGCAATATAAAATATAACCATCTGCTAACTAAAAGACTACCTTTCCTCAGAGATATACTATTGATTTTACAGAAATTTTAGCTGTTATTGTTTTAGTTTTTAGAACAATCTGTCAGTATTTTAGAGAAATTTTTTCCTCATGGTATACGTTCCTGAAAATCATACACTTAAATATATCTTTTAAGAAGTACAGCAATGGATGCAGTGCATCTTTTGAGGTGCATAAGGAGGTACAGAAGGAAGAGACATCTAAAAGTCCTCTCTGATATGCGCTTCCATATGAGGCACCTAAGGGATACCTCCAATCCCTTCGAAGCCAGTGATGTGGTGTTTCAGGGGCTGTATCGGCTTACAAAAGATTTAGCACGAGCTGCAATTGAAGAGTTACGTCCACTCTTGGCAGTTGGACAAAGGGTGACACACATCCCCATAGAAATTAAGGTACAATAATAATTTGTTCATTATCAGTTAGTTACTTGCAAATATGCCTCATAATTATCAAACAATATAAATTATCCTCTATAGGTACTGTGTGCCTTACATTTTTATGGGCAAGGAAGTTACCAGCGCTCTCTTAGGAGTGATAGCCAGGTTCCCCTAAGTCAACCAAGTGTAAGTAGGGCTATCAAAGAAGTAACTGAAGGCCTGAATTCCCCTCAAATTTTGGGGAAATGGATAGTATTCCCACAAGGAAAGAATGGAAGGACGGAGGCAATACAGAAGTAAGAAGTAAAAATAAATACCATAAGTCAGCTTCAAAAATATATTTATTTCTTTTCTATTGCAGCAGTTAATTCTGTAAAGAGAAGATGTTATATGTTAGAAAAATACCTGTTAATTTTTAGGAACTACCAAGCCACAGGTATACCAGGAGTTCTGGGGTATGTTGCTGGTACCCACGTATCTATAAAGGCTCCAAGGGAAGAGGAGCATCTGTATTTTAACACGAAGAACTATCACTCTATCCATCCACAAATTGTAAGTTCTCCTTTTGTCAATATAATATAAAACCCTAATTATATCATATACAAAACATTCCTATCTTTCAGGTTTGTGATTCCGATCTAAAAATTACGAATGTGTTATCCAGATATCCTGGAAGTGCCGATGTTTCTTATGTATGGGCTAATTCAGGTGTACGCCAAAGAGTTATGGATATTTGGGCAAGGGGTGAGAGATGTTGGTTGCTGGGTGAGTTTGTGTTTTGAAATAAAGTGCACTGTCCATAACATTGCCATAAAACCCATGCATACATGACTAACAACTATTACAAATAATATTTCTATAGGTGATTCTGATTATCCGCATGAGCCATGGCTCCAGACCCCTATTCTCAGTGCGGAAGAGGGTACCTTAGAGGCACAATACACTCAATACCATATAAAAGCTCGTTCAGCAGTGGAACGCTGCATTGGTCTGTTAAAGGGCAGGTTTAGATGCCTGTTGCTTGCGCAGAAGCTTGAGTATCAACCAAGGAAAGCCTGCCTCTTCACCAATGCTTGTTGTGTTCTCCACAACATGTGTGTTTTAGGTGGTGTTCCTTATGTGGAGGATGAAGTCCACCTTGATGATGGTAAAGATGTTGTACCTGTACAACAAGGAGATAGGGCCATGCTAGATGAAGCAAGGGCAGTGCAAGAAAGTATCATCGGATGCCTTCACAATTAGGTAAGTTTTAATTCTATCAAAGGCTGTATAGTTACTCTACTAAAGTTCACTCTACTCATTATCAAATGCCTTCATTACAGAGACAGCAAAGGTTGTCATCGCCTTATTTGTGCCTTTTGTGGTTCCTGTAACTGCCCTCATCATCTCCTGTGTCTCCTTGGTAGAGACACCAATCATCTCTATGGCGGATGGAACTCTCTCCGTCGCATCTGCCATTCTCTCACTTGCTCTGATCTCCTTACTTCAAACTCATATTATTCATGCTCTGAAGTAACAAAATAATAAAACATTCCACAACAATTTCATTATTTTAATATCATCAATTGATTTTTGTTGATTGATCCAACATCCTATCTGAACTCACTGTGATTATCTGTAAACCAAACTTACCTGTAGATCATTAAACTTTGGGAGCTGACCCACATACTATCTCTGAAGCAATACTTTACTGAACACCTCACCTCTATTGGGTCAATAGACACAGTCACACCACTTGCTGCAGTTTCTCTTATGAATTTGAATAGTCTTTCCTCTAGTGCAGTAAGTGGTGTGCCTTTTGAGGACCCACCTCCAGTACCAGTCAAAGTTATATCAGTTCATTAACATCTTCAGTGACCCTCCATCTCATATTTAACATTTAAATATGCAGTGACTTAAGCCATACAGGATGTAACAAATGTGGGAGAAAGACTACAATTTAATTTGTTATTAGGCTCTACATGAAAACCTCCCATAATTTTCTTTTATATATTTTCTTAATAACAAATTTATTGAAAGGGTACACTACTTGTTTTTAAAAACTGTGTATGATTGGGTTAACAACTTATAACTAGCATATACTAGGCAAATATTCAACAATATTTAAATGAAAGCATACAAACACCACACACCTCAGCCGTTATTTCAAGGACCTACGTACCTCACAAAAATATTGAAACAGGAAAGCAGGTCAATCAATAAATTAATAAAATTATTGATAAAATATGATTAAATGTTCTTGTGAATTATTCTCCATAACATAGTACACTCCTTGTGGTGCTATTTGTTTGCAATTTTTACAGAGTGCACACTTACCATCAAACACGTAAGAACATACACACTGATAAATGCAATGAAATGTATTGAGAAATTTAATTCATGGTTCTGCAGACGGGTATTCCTCCTTCCTGCTCAGTAGTAACACAGACATGAAGCTGTGAAATGACAAAAGCCAGCTCTTCATAAGGAATTTGAAGAGAATAATGAAGAGGCATCTCGATCCTAGTGGTCCATATGCCATGAAAGTCTTCTTAGCTGTGTAAGTACTTAGCAATAAGGTGGCATCCTTCTTAAGCACTTGTGTTGCAACAAGTATGTGTAATGCTTTTCAGATTATTGAGAAACCTACTCTTTATAACAATATCTTAAATGATAAAGCAATTCTTCGTTCATTTACTACATTTCTGTTCTTTTTTCAGAAGTCCTTCCTTGGTGGCCTTAGGGACTGTTAAAGATTTGGGGAGGTGAATAAACCTTTTGATAGTTTAAATAGGGTAGGGAAGGAGCCTCAGGGAACTGAAGGATTGAGGTGTGCTGTGTATGTTGATAATGAAGACCTGCATTTGCAATTCTGGTCCTTAGCCATTCNGTGGCCTTAGGGACTGTTAAAGATTTGGGGAGGTGAATAAACCTTTTGATAGTTTAAATAGGGTAGGGAAGGAGCCTCAGGGAACTGAAGGATTGAGGTGTGCTGTGTATGTTGATAATGAAGACCTGCATTTGCAATTCTGGTCCTTAGCCATTCTGCTTTTGGAAGGTTAGAGGCAGAGCTGTACTGTCCTATGGGTGCAAGGGGTGCATCGCACCGGGGCAGTGGCAACATTATTATTATTTCAACAGCATTATTTTTTTCTGTGTGATACACACAACTTATCTAAGAAAGTTAATCTTCTCTAGCGAGATTTGGTGGAATTCCATTGTAAATGAAATAATAAATACAACTTGTACTTTTCCACGAATATTTTGGAGAATATAATCTATCGAAGCGGCCGAGATGTTGTGGAAATTCATAACTAATAAAAGATTTGTACTTTTCCACAAAATATTTATTGAGAACTACCGGTTTCGGTGCAATACCATCGTCAGGTTCAAACAGAACTAAATCCACAAACAGCCAAGGACTACATTGTGAGTAAAACAGACAAATAACAATATTGAATAAGGATTGGACAGAGACATACATACAATGACAGCCAATCAGGATGTAGGAGGTGGAGGCGGAAGGTACGGAGGAGAGGTGTTGCTGGTAACTGAAGGATGGGGTGAGAGGGCGGATTCCAGGATGGGGGAGGGAGACAGAAAGAGATACTCGTTAGTAAGGGAACAATAGGGGTAGGAGAG
>KZ308380.1:288585-314067 GCA_000376725.2 Ladona fulva | reverse complement strand
CATCAGAACAAAGAATTCTTTGTTCTGATGATGGCATAACTAGTTGCCGAAACCGGTAAACCTTTGTACCGATTGTACTTTTTTACCATTTGTGGACTTACCTGCACACGTATTGAAATAAATACTTTCATCGTTATGAAGTTCCACCAGATCTCCCTGGACTGTATTCATTTTATCGTACAACACTGGTCGTTCAAAATAATTTTTACATGCAAATCAGGATGTGTATGGTTTTGGTATTTAATTTTAAGAGGCAGCAAATTATGTTTGCACCTGGGCAGCAGATAGGCCAGGCATGGCTCTGGTTGGAGGTATTCCAGGCGTAAAATTATGGGGTAAGCTGTTATTTTGGAAACTTTTGTAACCCCTTCACATAAGGGTTGGTTGCGAACTTTTCGGAGCATTATTTTACTATGGAATACTCTTAAGATTTCCAATGTTTCTTCTTTGCAGTTAAGATGGCTCAATCAAGATTCTCTTGAGAATCTGTTTGGGATGATTAGACACAACTGTGAATCAAACATATTCAACAGCAATGCAGGTCATTGCTGCCCTGAAAACTTAGCTTCTTGACTCATTCACTGCATATCACTCTGCTGTTGGAGTGATAAATGCATCGAAAATGGAGGGATCAGCAGTGAATGTCTAAATGGTATGGTTGCCAGGGACTTGCAGCGTAGAAACTGTGAGGTTGAGTGAATGTGATGAGTGTGTTTCTTTTTAAATGAGGGAATTTCTAACTCAGCCTATGTACAATGGGGTTGCACATGTTTCATAATATGGACTTTGAAAAAGGTGTATTTTTCTGTTGAATTCTGCAAGTCAGATGAATTATGGTGTTTCTTAAGGAAAACCAAATTATTGAATGCTTTGTATTGGAGGCCTTGTGGTTAAATTATTTGGGCTCCTTTTGGTAGCGTTCTTACCTTGACACCAATCACTTTACTTAAGAAATATGCTTATGTTGAAGAAGTGCATGGGCTTGCTTTTGACCTAAAATATTTTGTTAATTTTTTTATAATTTCCTAATGTACCTTTACTGAGATTGTGTTAATTAAAGTACAGCGAACAATGATAAAGGTGTTTCTGTTTGAGAAAGCAATCAAAATAAGATGGTGCATAGATGGCTACCTTTCATGGGAGCCTTTTCTCCAGCTGAAGGTGTAAACATTGATAATCTAAGTTGCTGAAGTATTTTCTGTTTATAAAGATGGGTGCTCTGGATTTCTGGAAACTTAAAATTACCTTGGTTTTTCGGCTTGCTTACAGCCTCAAATTTTGTGCAGGATTTGTGTAATTTGCCTTCAAGAATTCAAATTACGCTTTTCTTCTAAATGATTTGATTTTGAGAACATCTAATAATAAGATTCAAAAATCGGGATCTTGACTCATAGTCTAATTATAACTACTTGTATCGAAGAGAAATTTTCTGGTGAGAAATACAATATTTCTGAAGAGGCAAGGAGATAGCTAAACATTGTGTGCTTAGTAGAAATCAAGCATTATTAATGTAATAAAAAAATGGCAAATTTATTACAGAATATAGCAAGCTAAAATAATGAAAGTAGTAAAGGAGTCGACATTTACTTATTTCATTGAATAAAATCATTGCAACTAATCTTTATAAAAATTATTTATGTGACTTAAGTAGTCATAAAGTGAGGAATTGGCAAATTTTTTCAACATTTTTTTTTCAAATAAAGCTTCTATTTGTATATTGAAATATGTAATTCAAAAGGTACATTCTTTCATTAGAGCTTTAATTTCAAGAAATGTTTTGAAGCAAAATCTGTTGTAAAGGATTTTCATGTAAGAGCATGGCAGTGTTTACTTTTGATATATGAACCTTCGTAACAGGGTGTCCACTAACCTGAAAAAACTCAGGGAATTTTGTTCTTCTGGAAAACTCAGGGAATTTAGCATATAACCTCGAAAAATCTATGTTTTACACTCTTTAGAAATGATTGTTCCATGGCTTTTTGGTATTTGTCTGAGTATTAGTTGAGTAAAAATTCCCGGAGAGGAAGAAATGTTACAATAACAGTGTTGTCATGACCAATTTAAAGTTTATAAGATGTAGATGTGCACCTTTTTTCTGCATATAATGTTTTGGCAATATAGAAAATATGCAACGTGGCATTGTAAGGAGTGACAGTTACCAGGGGTATCTAATTTCTGTTATTTAGTGTAGAGGAGCTATTTAGTGTTTTCTCTGTCCTCTAATTTCAAGAAATGACTTCCCTGTGCTTGTGAGGTATGTTAAAGGTTTCTGGTGATGAATGAGAATCATAAGTGTTAATGCAACTGAAATGATGAACATTTCCATGTCTAGAGCTGGCTCTGATACCTAAACAATATCATAATGAGCCTATGAACAGTTTGTTCCCATTTTTGGTACATTAAGTGCCCAATAATCACCATGCGTGTAATATTTGGACAAAACTATATATACTTATTTGTGTGGAACAGGTGTCTAATATGTGGAACACCTTGGAAAATTTAGGGAATTTCATAATGGCTGGATAGTGGACAACCTGTAGAATGATGACGTTAATGAAATCCACTATCCATCTACAGGTCATTGAGGTGGAATTACCCGTACTAATGGTATGAACGATTTGGGGATACTAGTACTAGTAAGAAAAACTGTCTGAAGCAGGCCAAACCATTATTCTTTGTCTTAGAATGATTCTCAAAGGCAAAGACTTGATTTAGATAACACAAGCTCGAGAAGTTGGTTAGATTGCAATACTAAATGGCTAAATAAAAATACTAATGTGCTGTTGGTTATAGCAATAGCAGAACACTATAACCAGCCGCCACAAAGTAAACTTCGCCGACACAAAGGTATTGTGCCATCCCCCAAATTCCGGGGTAGATTGATCAAAGAATCAATTCATATTGGGTTGGAAGAAAACACCGTGAATAGAGATGATGGATACTCAATTAACAAAACGTGGAAACCTGTCCAGCAGAGAGAATAAAACAATTGGCTACATCAAGGACCCATCAGGAAATGGGGTGGGGGAGAGAGGAGACTACAATGTAATTACAACGACAGTGTACCCAGTAACAAAAAGTGAAAGTCACCAGGAACCGACTTTATAAACCCCAAGCATAAAAACTCTTAATGTTAGTTTAGGAACCATGCATTGTTTTCTTTTAGTCTCCTAATTCCTAGCACCATTTTCGATTTTATTCATTAATCTAAGCTCGTCGATACCTCTCATTTAGAGTGATTCCCAAATCTTTCTTTGGGTTCTTACTTTCAGCGAACAGATTTTACAAAATCTCCATCCTTCCTCCTTTCACGTTTGTTTTCAAGACACACCAACTTTGGTGCTCTCACATTTTCCTCTCTCTTAATTCCAATGAACGTCACAGTAGCGTAAGCCTC
Organism: Ladona fulva; assembly: GCA_000376725.2. NCBI lineage: Eukaryota > Metazoa > Arthropoda > Insecta > Odonata > Libellulidae > Ladona > Ladona fulva. The sequence continues at coordinate 310,670 of KZ308380.1, read as the reverse complement.
AAATCTTCTCTTATCAAGAACTTCTAACGTCAGTGTGTTAAACACACAATAAGAGGTGTTACGACCGTGTTTAACCGATTTCATTAGCAATGATTTTGGAAGAAACTCCGTCATAATATTCCCTCTAAATATTCTTCTTTCTCAATAATTACAGAGTAATCCTCATGCTCCTTCTGTTTCAAAGCAAAACTTTTCTTTGTGGCATTTCATCTAATTTTTCTGAATCCGGCATAGTTAAAAAATTTCATGTAGTATTTTTTGGAGCTGCGTTGACAGTTAAGGTAATTTCGCAGAAATTGCCCCCACCGGGAATCGAAATCATTCGCCTTTCACCGAAACACGCTACCGACTTGGCTATCCAGGAGCCAAGGAATCGATTTAAATCAATTTCCCAATTATCAGACAATTTTTCCTCTTAATTGATCAGAATAGAAAAGCAAGAACCAAATTAATTAATACCGATATAAATTGCTGTATGAAATGTGTGAAAATATGATACATATCAAAATATAGAAACGAAATTTAACAAAGTGGTACTGTAGAATTTGTAAAATTATGAATCATTGAAGCGGTTTGCTTAAACGTCGAAAGCATGACACAGGTAGAAAACAATACCGGAAAGAGGTAACATGTTGATACGAGTTAAGTACATATATTGTGATTTCGTGTTTTTCCGTTAAAGAATTAAAATTCTAGAAGTGAACTGTGCAAGAAATTAACAGTGTTGTTAAGTGCGCTTAAAATTAGAGCTTGCCCCGTTATAAATGCAATGTAAAACCTTTCATATAGGCTGTGTGGTCTTTTTAGACCACACAGCCTATGTTTCCTTCACAAATCTGAAATTGAAACCCACCTAAAACACGTCTATATTGTATCTCAAAGGATACGACATTCCGTCCATTATATAGACCTCGAAATTAAGTAAGAGACAAATACAATTTTAAAAAATTAATGTATGTATGTACTTCTGAAACAGACGTTTTGAAGGGGTGTCAAAAAATTCATGTGATTGGCCTCTCCTTTGGAATGCTCAGCTTAGGAAAATATCATCACGGGAACAATTCTGAGCTGGCTCATTTCCTCCATACGAATTAGTCGAACGCTTATCTTGTCGGTATCTTACTGACTTGGAAAACATCAAGAGCGCTGCATGCCTGATTTTTTTTTGTTATTCTCTGAAAAATTCGAAGAAAGATCCGTTTTCTTTGAATTATTGTTTTGTGGGAGCTTGAGAGGCTATTCCGAATTCAAGTATTAATTGACCTGTTTTTTCTAAAGCATAGGAAGTAATTATATAGCTAATTGGACATTGGCTAATACCGATCATGATTGTGTTGCCTTTAAATTAGAATCATTATATTTGATTTTTAATCGATGTAACCCTATTCTGGTGGAATTCTAAAATCAGCTGATATAAGGAGCTTTATGAGTATGAAATGAGACGCCCTAGGCCATTAAATAAAAAGCGCAAGGCACGTTACTTTTATGGTTTCTATTGTTCAGTACTACTNCCTGTGCTTGTGAGGTATGTTAAAGGTTTCTGGTGATGAATGAGAATCATAAGTGTTAATGCAACTGAAATGATGAACATTTCCATGTCTAGAGCTGGTTCTGATACCTAAACAATATAATGAGCCTATGAACAGTGTGTTGCCATTTTTGGTACCTTAAGTGCCCAATAATCACCATGTGTCTAATATTTGGACAAAACTATACTTATTTGTGTGGAACAGGTGTCTTATATGTGGAACACCTTGGAAAATTTAGGGAATTTCATAATGGCTGGATAGTGGACAACCTGTAGAATGATGACGTTAATGAAATCCACTATCCATCTACAGGTCATTGAGGTGGAATTACCCGTACTAATGGTATGAACGATTTGGGGATACTAGTACTAGTAAGAAAAACTGTCTGAAGCAGGCCAAACCATTATTCTTTGTCTTAGAATGATTCTCAAAGGCAAAGACTTGATTTAGATAACACAAGCTCGAGAAATTGGTTAGATTGCAATACTAAATGGCTAAATAAAAATACTAATGTGGCCGTTGGTTATAGCAATAGCAAAACACTATAACCAGCTGCCACAAAATATACTTTGCTGACACAAAGGTATTGTGCCATCCCCCCAAATTCCGGGATAGATTGATCAAAGAGTCCATTCATATTGGGTTGGAAGAAAACACCGTGAATAGAGATGATGGTTACTCAATTAACAAAATGGGGAAACCTCTCCAGCAGAGAGAATAAAACAATTGGCTACATCAAGAACCCATCAGGAAATGGGGTGGCGGAGAGAGAAGACTACAATGTAATTACAACGACAGTGTACCCAATAACAAAAAGTGAAAGTCACCAGGAACCGACTATATAAACTCCCAGCATAAGAAACTCTTAATGTCAGTTTAGGAACCATATACTGTTTTCTTTTAGTCTTCTAATTCCTAGCACCATTTTCGATTTTATTCATTAATCTAAGCTCGTCGATACCTCTCATTTAGAGTGATTCCCAAATCTTTCTTTGGGTTCTTACTTTCAGCGAACAGATTTTACAAAATCTCCATCCTTCCTCCTTTCACGTTTGTTTTCAAGACACACAAACTTTGGTGCTCCCACATTTTCCTCTCTCTTAATTCCAATGAACGTCACAGTAACGTAAGCCTCAAATCTTCTCTTATCAAGAACTTCTAACGTCAGTGTGTTAAACACACAATAAGAGGTGTTACGACCGTGTTTAACCGATTTCATTAGCAACGATTTTGGAAGAAACTCCGTCATAATATTCCCTCTAAATATTCTTCTTTCTCAATAATTACAGAGTAATCCTCATGCTCCTTCTGTTTCAAAGCAAAACTTTTCTTTGTGGCATTTCATCTAATTTTTCTGAATCCGGCATAGTTAAAAAATTTCATGTAGTATTTTTTGGAGCTGCGTTGACAGTTAAGGTAATTTCGCAGAAATTGCCCCCACCGGGAATCGAAATCATTCGCCTTTCACCGAAACACGCTACCGACTTGGCTATCCAGGAGCCAAGGAATCGATTTAAATCAATTTCCCAATTATCAGACAATTTTTCCTCTTAATTGATCAGAATAGAAAAGCAAGAACCAAATTAATTAATACCGATATAAATTGCTGTATGAAATGTGTGAAAATATGATACATATCAAAATATAGAAACGAAATTTAACAAAATGGTATTGTAGAATTTGTAAAATTGTGAATCATTGAAGCGGTTTGCTTAAACGTCGAAAGCATGACACAGGTAGAAAACAATACCGGAAAGAGGTAACATGTTGATACGAGTCAAGTCCATATATTGTGATTTCGTGTTTTTCCGTTAAAGAATTAAAATTCTAGAAGTGAACTGTGCAAGAAATTAACAGTGTTGTTAAGTGCGCTTAAAATTAGAGCTTGCCCCGTTATAAATGCAATGTAAAACCTTTCATATAGGCTGTGTGGTCTAAAAAGGACGATGTTTCTTCACAAATCTGAAATTGAAACCCACCTAAAACACGTCTATATTGTATCTCAAAGGATACGACATTCCGTCCATTATATAGACCTCGAAATTAAGTAAGAGACAAAAACAATTTAAAAAATTTAATGTACTTCTGAAACAGACGTTTTGAAGGGGTGTCAAAAAATTCATGTGATTGGCCTCTCCTTTGGCAAGCTCAGCTTAGGAAAATGTCATCACGGGAACAATTCTGAGCTGGCTCATTTCCTCCATACGAATTAGTCGAACGCTTATCTTGTCGGTATCTTACTGACTTGGAAAACATCAAGAGCGCTGCATGCCTGATTTTTTTTTGTTATTCTCTGAAAAATTCGAAGAAAGATCCGTTTTCTTTGAATTATTGTTTTGGGGGAGCTTGAGAGGCTATTCCGAATTCAAGTATTAATTGACCTGTTTTTTCTAAAGCATAGGAAGTAATTATATAGCTAATTGGACATTGGCTAATACCGATTATGATTGTGTTGCCTTTAAATTAGAATCATTATATTTGATTTTTAATCGATGTAACCCTATTCTGGTGGAATTCTAAAATCAGCTGATATAAGGAGCTTTATGAGTATGAAATGAGACGCCCTAGGCCATTAAATAAAAAGCGCAAGGCTCGTTACTTTTATGGTTTCTATTGTTCAGTACTACTGAGAAAATAAAATTTTCTCTTGAATTTTCTTGATTTCTTAAATAACCACTAGAAGCAATTATTGTTCTTCGATTAGACTGATCACACATCTCATTATCTTTAGAAATGTCCGTTTCCAAACACTCCTGATGGTATTTTATCCTGCTTTACAGCCTTTGGTATTGTAGTTTATATTTTCCAGCTTTGCGGATTAAGTTTAACATAATTTTACGAACTTCTTATTAAACCACTTAAGAAATTATATGTTTACACCTGCAAAATTTAACATGAATCCCATTACATAATTACATTTATTTAGAATTTATAATAACCTGTGGAATTCACCCTCGGGACTCATGTAATTATCAATTAAATAGTTTCTTTTCTTTCATGTGCTATCTGCATTGAAAATTTTAACTCGTAATTCAGAAATAGAAAATTTTCCGTTTTCGATTTGTTGGGATATAATCAGCCTATCTTTAATCACTCGATATCCTACGAAAGAAATTAAAGTTTATGTGAACTCTATAGGGATTATTACTTATCACAAAAAAGAACATTTCACTTTTGATCTTCATCGCTTGGAAATACATCTCTTTTAAGGAGCTAAATTGTCTAGATGACATGATAATTCCAATCCTCAGCCAGTCCGCGCATAAATATACACCATTTTAGTATGATACTATTTTTCTGATGGAAAAATAATCTATATTAACATCAGTACCCTGAAAACCATCTTCCAGAGTATGGCTGGAGGTGCATGACTCTAATAAATCCATTAACGTTATTCTTATCTTCTGCTCACAATTTAGTTCCTTTTGGGAGTTTGAACTCTATTATGAGATACTGAAATTATTTTGAGCGAATGCCAGAATTCTGATCTATGGGGTTCATCTTTGCTGTAGCAGTTTGTTTCCAATTCTTGCTAAGGAAGAATTTTCACACAACGCGAATTCAAAAATTTAGATGATTCGTAAATATAGAGGTAAATCATGGGATACTACATCATCCCAGGTAAACATCTGCCTTATCATCGCTGACTCCGTCTCAAAGATTACCTGCGGAACTCAATCAATTGAATGAGGATTCTATCAAGTATGCGATAGACTGACTCGAACAATCATTCGGGTCAGTCTTGGATCCGGTTGCGAGCTGTCTCTTTATTTTTCTTTGAACGAACCTCATAGCTAATCGAGACCATCTCGGGCATTCAAGACCCACTTTGTGGAGGAACCCTGGCATAAAATTCTTTAGCATTCGTAATGAGGTAAACAGTTTCCAAGCACTTGAGTACAAGTTGCAAGACTTAAATTGCCATCTCTGCCTCTGCGAGAAACATGAAAATATGTGATTTGCGACCGCTTTGCTTCCTCGTCTATAATCCTTATTGCCTCTAATTTATTGCTGGAAGACTCGTAAGTGATACCTAACTGCCTACCGTCTTTTAGAATCCCAAATATAGAGCCACATATCATGTACTATCTATTCCGAACTGGTTTGAAGAGTTTCATAAAGACGGCAATTTTAATAATAAGAACTTCAGGAAGGCGAGTAGGAGCTCCGCCAGAACCAAGATTAAGGTGAAAAGGTAAATGTTCCGGAAGAACAAAATTTTAATCGCAAAGTCACGAATTTCACAATTTAAAACCTTAATGAAAGCTATAGACGTTGCCAGAAACCTAAAGAAACCTTTGTACTGCACGAGAAATAATCTATTGTGAGAAAGTTTTGATAGATTTTGTGTAGTAGACTACAAAGTAAACACCAGAGCGAGAAATTATAGAACTAAACACTACATCATTATTAATTTAAATTAATTGCTATATACTTATGTTTTTTAGAATATGTTTCTTATGAACTGCATTTCAAATAATTATCCTACAGATGAGTAAATTTCGAAATTAGCACGAAATATCATAGCTCTTTTTCCCGCTAGTCTTTCGAGCCTGAGAAAATTCAAGTTGGTGACGTCTTTGATTCTTTTCATCCAGAACAATTCGTAAGACAAAAAAAATCGCATGTCCTTAACATATTAATCCCACGAAAAAGGATTTTCCTTGCAATGCGCTAATGTCACTAAATAAGAGAACAAAATCCAAACATCCTCAAACTCTCCCAAAGGCAATGTTAAGGGGTCTCTCGAAGCACCTTTTCCGCAATAAGTTCGACACGTAGCGATACGTGACGTCACCAACATCCCCTCTTCCTTCCGATAATAGGGACTCCTGGATGTTGCGGACTGCGCGCATAGTCCCTCCGCCTTCGTAACTGTACACCTCTCTGGACGCCTCCACTCGCCGAATGAATAAAAGGGGACTTTCGCGACCCTCAGACCCGTCACTTTGCCAAAAGCGTAACTTCTCTCGTCCCGTGGTGGGCCGAATAACGATTAACGGTGAATCCACGACCTTTTCACGCCAACTACTACCCTTCAGTGGACTTGCCGAGTTGATACGCGATGGACTTGGCGGGAAATGTCAGCGGGAGACCCGGAGGGGTCCCTACAAACAGACTGTGGCCGTGGGCATTACACCTTCTCTCGCTGATCGGAGGAGGACCCAAACCTCAGGAGCTCACTCTGCCTTCTGAATACAACGGATGTGACTACTACCAGAAGATCCCCATCGGCTCCACCTACTACGTTTACTCTCCTGGGTACGACTCAGGGACCACTTTTCCAGAGGGAATCGCCTGCAGGTGGTGAGTAGAATCGTTGGAAATTGAGTGATGGAAAATGTGGAAATGTTCTAACACATTAACCTCAACATTATCATCGATATCTTCGCTGTTGACAACGGACTATCTTCGCCAGAGGCAATAGGATCTTCATTATTATTACCTTAGAAGATAGTCGCGCTAAAAGAATTCGAAAGGAAGGAAAAGTGTAGGAAATTATCACGTGAGAGAGGTTTTTCGGCTGGAAATTTCCCCGAGTATGGAGGAGTTATTTGGAAAGTATCCCATGATTTATGTGATGGTGCAGTAATCGGAACTAATCGCAAGGATTTTTTTGTATATAATGGCGTTGATAAATCGAGGCATTTAAATTCTGTGCTGATAAATCAACGCAAAGGATATGTATTTGTGTATGTAAGTTTTTAATTTTGAGACGGAAAAGTTACTAACGAAAGTCGTTAGCGAGATAAAGTGAAAAACATCTAAACACATACATAACAGGAAAATGAACTTCTCGGGAATACCGTCTTCGTTCCAAAAGCTAAAAATAAGGAAATTGCACATGACTACTGACAACTTCCGATAGTTTTCATTATTGTGGAAGAGATATTTGAAGAGTTCTTTCAAAATTATCCCTCACTAGCAAGTAAAATTATAGTCATATGTCTACCATATTATGCTTTATTTAATTTTACAGATATTTTATATAAATCATCATTTTAAGCAAATGTGCTAGAAATATCAATTAGTGTTCACCAAATAGCGTTGAGCGATGATCTAGAAAGACGAGATGGTACCTAGACCTAGAAAGAGAAGATGGTAGCTGGGAAGAATCACTTTCTAGAATCGATTAGTTATCTATTAATATATCTAGTTCTACATAGTTCACAGCTAGATTCGCCTTCTAGGTTATATTTGTAGAGGAATCCACTAATTGTCGGAAATGAAAACAGTGAATTCGCGCAGAGGATCGATGACCGAGAAACGGGTACCTTAATGGATCGACCTATTTTCAAATTTAACAAGTGCGAAACATTTCTACCTATCTAGTACGCTCTTTATAAGGAATAAGCTTCTCGTTTGAGCAATCTCAGGAAATAATCTGATCCATGAGATTATCCAGAGCTGTCCATGGTCAAACCAGTGTGCTGGGGCCCCTACGAAAACCACTGAGATTTATGTAAATATCGTTCACAGACTTCGAAAGGGGTAATAATATTTCGGTTTTCTTGTTATACGTCATTGGTTTAAGCGTCAGATATATATTTTGATTTATGGAAATTCACTTGCCATGCGGAGAGTAGCATAGAGGCCCTATTCCCGCGGGGCCCCAGGGCAAATGCCGAGCGAGCCCATGCGTTAAGACGGTACTGAGATTATTGCCAGTATTTCTGCAAGTTTCTCTGCTCAGTTCTTTTTGTAATTCATAATTTTGACGGAAACGGATACTCGTATACGCGGAAAATTCATGAGAACTATGGATGAGACGAAATGATTACCGACAACGTGAATTATAGGCATTACCTTCAAGTGAGGCATTGAAAAGGGAAAAGAAATTGAAGTCGATTTCTTCAAAACGATCTTTATTTCAGGTATTAATAGCATTCAGGGGAATTATTTCAGATATCCTTATCGACATAAGTAGAGAGCTTTACGCGGCTCAAGGAAAGGTTTCAAAAATATGCATGTGATATAAGCGCGTCACCAGTTAATTATTAAACTACTTTGTAGTAGAGTAGATTAGAACTAATATAGTTCCTAACCCTATAGAAATTTTACTTTATCTTAATACAGAAATTACAAAATTTTGCAGGATTATAAAAGAAGTAAAAAATACATTTAATAACTCCAGTAAAGTATTAAACTCCTAGTAAAATTAAAAATTATCTGCGGTGAATTCAATTTTATGTCACTTTTATTAGAGGAGACAAATAGCGCAATTTATAGAATGTCTAAGGCATATTTTGTAGTTGTTTTCAATTTCTATCAATCCAACACTGTCAGCGTTCGAAGTAGAAAAGACGCAATAGATTCAGGTTAGTTTATACAGCTGGTTCAGCCAATTCTGCATACGTTACGTTGAAGTTACTCATTCTAACTCGATCATACCGTTCAAGTATGTTAATATTTCTTTTGTTTTTTTCCAGAGATGACCTTTGTCGCTTGAAGGAGGGCTGCAAGACTTCTTCTCCTGCACTTTGCGTATAAAATAGATCTCGAATCAGTATCCGTTGATTGTACTATAATAGAAAATAAGCCTTTAATCAAAAAATACAAAAATTAGATAAATTTCAATTTCCTTGACTCTGACAAAAATTTTTGGCTAACTTCTGATTGATTCAATTGCCAAAATTCAGGGTCAATTGCATGTATTTTTCGGTCTTCGTGACACATGGGAGTAACTAAAATATTACTGTGTTGGTTGGGATCAATAAGGGCATTTTAATAAGGGCGGGTGAATTTTCTTCCACTAAGGGGCACAGAGAGAGCCAAGAAAATTTAAATGGGGGTCAGGACCACGGTTACAGAATAATATCAATATTCCTGGAAGCAAATACAACTCCGAGTTGGGATGGCATTAAATATTTGATCTTTGTTTACCGACGAGTGTAAAATACATAAAATATCCTTGAGGTTTGAATATTTGAGAGGAACAATTTCCTCGTTTGAATATTTCTATGTCCCACATTGGAAAATCGAGCGTGCAAGTAAGTTAAATAATTATGTGCATTTTTCAATCAATAATGGAGCTTATGCTCAAAAATATATTTTGGTTTTCAAAATTAGTTCATATGAAGCATTGCAAAGTCATTTGCGTTTATGTAATTCCAACTGATAAACGAAGCATTATTTTATAACCGATTATAACCAGTAAAATAAAGTGATTAAGACTTTATTCCCTAAAAATCATTAGAACCATTTAACCATAGTTTCATTACGGTCCATAAAGTCGCCGTTGTGTGGTGTTTTGCATATAAATATTGCCAGGCATTCTTATCCTTATGGCAAGTAAAGCCAGGGTTTCAGAATGTATGAGCGATGAATTGTTTTTGAAAGGGAGATAATGTTATGTAGTTATCCTTAGGCGAGAAGTTAGGCGAAAGATGCTGGAGTCTGCCTCTAATAGCGATGGTAATGTAAATATAGTTCAAAGTCTTCAATATTCATTATTATGACTTTGATTAAAGCTCATAACAACAAACTACTAAGTTCAAGTACGAAAACCAAATTAGAAAAACTGATGAATACGAATCTTGAAGCAAAAGAGGATATTATGCAGGTCTATCCCATCGTGAAAGATGGGAATTATCATGGGAATCGTGAAAATTTAATCTTCGATTGAAGATATGATGACGGTTATGTTCGGTGCTTTAATTTGTTCTATAAAATATTTAAGCTACCTTAATTGAGATAACCTCAAATAACAAGGATTATGATAATTCTAGCACCGTATTTTGTTGCTAAATGTAATGGATCGTGCCGCATTATAATGATGCATAATCACCTCCAGTTTATTTAGGGAAACTGGTTTAACCTGAAGCAATCGTGATACTTTTGAGAGAGGAAGGGTTGCAAAAATTTCTTTTTCTGGCTCCCTTTCTGTAAAAACAAGTTTCGAGTCATGACGGATGCACCTTCATTAATTTTGTCATATTTACCGTTCAAATATTATTCATCGGTTTCGTCAAAGAAAATAAAAGGTGAAGCTCACAATAAATCATCTTTCAGAAGATTTCCCTTACCTCTTTACGTATTTAGTTTCTAGCTACATTTATACATAAAGTACCGTTTTTTACTTAACAATTCTTGTCCAAACTCATTTCTCTTTATTCTGGCAGATATTAATCGCATTGCAGATTATTTAAGTAAATTAATGTTTGGAGATGAGAAGGACCTGACCGAGTACAAATACGTTAAAATAAACCATTAGAACCATGATCATTCTATTTGCTTTATGGAGCAGCAATGTATTTAATTTAATTTCATTTGTTAAAAATTGGTCAAAGCAATCACATTTCACAGTATTTTGTGTTAGAAAAGGTAAAATCTGCTTTCATACAGATGTCTGACCGAGAAAACTGGAATTCATTTTATTAAGAATAAAACGCTGAATATATTCTTTCTCCTTAGATCAATAATAGTGTATTTATGATACATTTAATGCATTATATTACTCGTAGCTAAAAATGATATGTATTCTATAATATTTTATACATTCAATAATATCAATTGCATCCTACTTTTTATAATCCCGTGTAAACCATAATTAAAGATAATTTTTTCCATTGAAATGCATTTATCATGATCCATTATGATAATTAAAGCGAGAAAATCAGTTAATTTCACTCATTTAAAGGAATATATATCGTAGAATGTTTAAACGTGTTTCAGTATAAAGGTACCTCCTTCAAGTATTTACAATAAAAAGAATAAAGCAATTCTCATAAACAAAGGAGTTCCCACCTTACAGGCCGGTAACAGAAATAGACTCTTAAGTATAGAATTTTGCCAATTTCTTGTAATTCACACCATCCTTCTTTCAATTGGGACGACAGGCAGGCGGAATCGCCGGAGAACGCCCATTTGGAGCTGGACTGTACGGATTTTCAAGTGGGGAAGAGTGTGTTCGGGTCCAGCTATTGTGCCGGTGATAGGCTCCTCGTCACCCCCACTGGTGACCCGACGATGACCGACGCAGAGGTGCACTGCGGAGAAGGAAATTTCATGGTCACATCGGTCAGGAACAAAATGACCCTGGTGTTCCTTTCGGACTATGAGGATGATCCCATGGACCGGTTTCTTTGCTCCATCAAAGCAGTGCGAGACGAGCCCCCGCCTTGTGACTGCGGACGAAGGAATGAGGTAGGTCGTCAGGTTTGGAGGAAAATCGTGGATACTTTGACCCCGGATCACCGCGGCCGAATGACGCAAGAAACGTCTAAATGGAATGACGCGGAAAGGTGTGGGTCGGGGAAATCTCACTCGGCGAAAAAGAGGAAAAATTGGTTAATGGCCATGCGGTTCATCTTAAGAACGACGCGAGAAACATTTATTGACGCATGAGAAGATTATACGGTTTCCAGTTTTCCTTTGCTGCACATCCGGGGCTAAGCAATTCGCTATATTTCACGAGATTTTCGCGCAAGAGGTTACCTCCGACCGTAATTCGAGATTTCAACTTCCAAACGGAACGACGTCGTTAAAAGTTACTTCGAAGAAAATGACATTTAAGCGCCTGAGGAGGTTTCAGTGATGTATAATCTTCATCGTTAACATCTTCAGTCGGACTTTCCTCTCAGTACAGTTAAAAGTCAATTGTTTGTTTATTTCCCATAATTCTAATATTTAATGAACAATTGAAAATAATATTGTTAATTAATGGCGAGGATCATCTGTGGTAGCAAAGTAATCACCTCTCTCTTAAATTTCTATTACATTTCTTAAATGTAAACACGTTACTTCATATTTTATGTTAACTTGTGGAATTAACATTGGATAATTTAAGCGGGATATAAAGGAAGCCTTTGTGAAATGTTAGTTTATAATATAGGATTACAAGTCAATCATATGATCATAAACTTGAAATCTTACCTATAATTCTACATGTCTTAACAGGCTCATCAAAATTGCTTGTCGGAGGCGTAATATGTCTCCTAAGAAACAATTATCTAATTATCTCCAAATATGTGGCGTCAATCCCGCCTTGATGCTCCCCTCAGAGAAAGCGTCTTTTTATCTCATTATTAACTTATAAGATTGCTCTGACGCAAAAATCTTTTGCTAAAGACATCGCTATATGTGATATCAACTAATGACCTAACTAATGAATATGTTTTCCTCATTTATACTACTGCAGTGCCTTCAATGAATCAATATTTTTAAGGCATGATAAGTAAGAAAAGGAGAAAAACATAAAGATAAGGAAATTTTTTAAACATGTACCCAGATTACTAGAACAAGAGTAGATATTAAAAGATATACGCCTCGTTCCTGAAAATTGGTATTTCAAAGCTTGAAAATTATATTATTAAGGAAAGAAGGAAATTCTATTTTGAGTAACTCACCAATAAGAAACTGGAAATGGACTGGACATAAACGAGATTGGAAAATGAAATATTTATAGAATTTCTGAAAATTAGATCATTCGACAATTGCGGAAGAATCAGGAGTTTTACTTGAGACGGGAGATGAAAGAGATTCTTTCGAAGCACCTTAGCAAAAGATATCGTGCTGTTTCTTGATTCGACGAATGTCAAGATGAGGAAGTGATGGTTATGTGTGAGGTAAATAATCTGCGGAAGTACAGACCAACAAGATAATAAGGACATAGAAGTTAAAACAAGAGGAGAGCAAGGAATTAAATTGCATAAAAAGGAGTACTTTTACTTGAAATTATAAAACGAGGAAAAGAAAAAGGGGATGGGCGTTAGGCTATGGAGATTAAAAACGCATTCAAATACTGCCTCAAAACAAATTGGGAATCTGTGACATACCTCCCATGACAGAAACTATCGCACTTAATTGCATAATTCAATAATGGGAAAGAGGGACTCGAAATTAATATAGGTTTTCATAGAAAAGTTAATCACTTGGACATACGACTATATTAACTCATTGGCCATGTATTTTTAAACTTAGTTATAAGAATTAATTTATGGACGAAAGGTTTATTTCACCACTGTATGATCTGACATCTCGCTCGTTCAAATCTCCATAAAACTAGTCTCAATTAGTAGAGTTACTTTTTTGGAGATATTAAAATTTCTGCTCACTGAAATTCAAGTGTCAATTTTCAATCAAATTGCTTGTAAATACTTGGTATTAATTTTCATCTCTAATTTTGATTGAAAGGAATGATTCACTTTCAGTTTATATAATCAATCATTTCTTATTCGCAAGCCAGTGACTCCAGTGAACTTTTTGGTTTATGAAGCCCCTAAATTGAAGTAGGAAAATGTGGTTTAAAGAATTAGTTCAAAGATAATCAAGGTATCGCTCTTGAAGTAGTTAGCGTGCTAGCACTTTGTCCTCTAGGTACCGGATAGTCCTGGGTAATCGGATTTTTTCGGTTGGATTTTTAATGGTTGTGTGTATATATGATTTTCTCGGTAAAGGTTGGCACCCGGCAAAGGTTTGGCCGAAAAAGTCAGCGCAAAAACCAGAGTCATCATCACCAGCAATTATAAAAATTCATCAGCTGACTCCCACAAATGATAGGAATAAGGCTAAGAAGGAAAAAATTTTAACATCATCTGGTTAAATATTTTCCCTGAAATTTTCAATTTAAATGAAAAATTGCCCTTCTCTACCAAGCTCCTTTTGGTAAAGTTAGGTTAAATACAACTTGAAATGTCACTGACTGAAAGTAAATTAATTCATTGTCATTACTTAAACCAAAACATCAGATACAGCTATATATGGTTAAATGAAGAAAATTAAGCTCGTTTCACGTTAATTTTGTTTCATTATAATTAAAACTTTAACAGAAGTCAAATCAGGGTTTCACGAACAATATCATGGAGTAGCTCACATCTCAAGTTGAAAATTTCTATGTACTAAACTAAAAACTCAAGTAACCTCAGCATACTTAATATCACGTCGTTAAATCAAAATTAGCGACAATTTGAGATGCTTTAGATATTGGTCAGTGACACAAATCTTGTTTCAATACTGCTACCAACTAATATATCATGAGAAATTGTTATTATTATCTGTAAGCATAATAGAAAGTTTAAATTAAATTACAGGTTTTATCCAGGGTAAGTAACATCAAAACAGATGAATATTCGGCTGTCACCTTGGCATCAGTCATTAATCTGTTCTCTACTGGTTAACCATGATCTTGCAATTTCTGTTTAACTATTGACATATAATTTATGTGATATCAATTATTAATAATTATCTTTATTTTAATATGGAACGAAACATATGTTTATGGTTAAAATCGCGTAACCTTAGAGCCATAATCATCATATAACTTTTGCCTCAGAGGAAAAAATAGCAAGATCGTGTTCAATTCAGAAAAAAATGTAATTTAGGGATAAAAGTTTTGTTACCAAACTCTGTGTTAATACTACTAAAACATTATGTAATTGGAGTTCTTCTTTAAAGTTAGATGAGGTGGTCAGCCTAATGATGGCACGATGCCTTGAACCATGGCCACTGAATAAATCACGATACGGGCAAAATGTTGTTTTACTCCATTCTTATCATTATGGAGTTTTGCCACAAAACCGTCCCAATTAATGGCACTAAAAAAACCTAAAAGACCACAAAATAATGGAGTACAACTAAATCCACACCAGAGATTAAGTATGGCTTACTTGCAATCGGTCGTTGAAAATATGCATTTAGGATTATAAATCTATCGAAAACGAAGACGATTTTATCATAGTTCTTAATTGTACCAAAACCATAAATTTTGCTTCAAGCACTAAAGATATTACAAGTCCTCTCTTTTCCACAGCGATCGTAAAATACATGAAAACTCCGACTGTTTCCGTGTGTTTTACGTAATGTTGACATAACTTTTGTGTCAACGAGCAGGGCTGTGCTAGCTGTGGAGGGAGTGCTATCCATCCAATCTAGGTATTTACCATCTTATTGGGGCACGAGGAATTAATTTTTGAAATTTTCATCCTGATAGGACCTGGATGAAAACCAAAGGAGCATAATATAAGTTTGATCGATAGTTGTTTGTCTGAAGATCAAGAAATTACTAACTATATCCGTGTAACTCAAATAAAATGTCACAGGTAGCCGAAGTGGAATAATTAAACAGCCATTTTATGAGTTTAAATATTACTTATCTTTGGAGAATATGGTTTGTAGTTATGCGTAGGATCTTTCCTGTACAGTTTCAATCCACCAACGATGCTCTAGGATTTTTGACCGATTAAAATCTTAAATAATCCCACTGTAAATAAAACCCCAGTGCATGAATCATACCTTAATAAATCGACAAAATGATAATTTGAGCTAATGAAAACAAATAGATGCGAATCGTCGGAGGAATCGAGACTGGTGTCAACGAGTTCCCTATGATGGCTGGCATAGTTGACCCAGTGATACGCCGCCTCTTCTGTGGAGCTACCATCATATCCCAGAGGTACGCCGTCACCGCAGCTCATTGTCTCACTCCGAGGGATTCAGATCCAATGGGACTTGGGCTCCTCGTCGGTGACCACAACATAAGCACGGGCGCGGACACCACGTCTGCGAAGCTCTACAAAATCACTCAAATCATCATCCACCCAAATTACGAAAACTTAAAGGAAGGGAACGATATAGCGCTGGTGAAAGTGGGTAAGTCCTAGTCTTTTCGACACGAGTCTTCTCCTTCTCGAAAGGTGTGGATTTGTGCCTTTCCTGTGCACTTAAATTCCCAAATTAACTCTGTATTTATGTATTCCTAACAGAGTTAGGATTAATTAGAATTCTATTAGCAGAACTCCAGAACTAATTCCCCCTTTCTTATACTTCCTCTAGCCTATTCACTTGCATCTTCCTTTCTCCTATTAACGACAATGATGATCATGTAATCTGTAAATTTTTAGATCGCAAAAGGCAAAGAATAAATCTGTATAATATTATGTTATGGAAGTATCATCCTTTCATTTTCAATAATTAATGATGTTATGGGCAGAGGAAGTGGAAAGAGGGATCCTTTGGAAATTTAGCACTTTACCCTTTGCTAGATGGCAAACCCTTGCTATAGCCAACAGTACTTCATCATAAAAATATGTCTTTTGTAATGGTAATATATAACCCTTTAGCTAATTTTAACCCCTAATTTAGGATTTTCGACTTTGCTTCATACCAATTAAGAAATTTCTAAGCAAAAGCAGCTTAAACTATTTAAATTAAGAATGCTTTAGAAGACTTTCAATAGTAATACACTCCTTCAGTTGAGCTACATGTTAAGGTCCTCAAAAATATACTTTTTGACCAAAAATGACAACCTTACCTGATCTTCATCACAGTGTATGTATGCATTATTGAAAAACAAATTGAAAGCATGGGTTCAAAAGGAAGAAGTTTCATTGGTGAAAGTAAATATAATCTCCTTTTAATCAACGTATCTCTACTCTAATACATAAACAATGCATTAGGTTTTGAATGGGATACCTAAGTTGAATTTCACTATTAAATGAAGAGTTTCTTTTTAGTGATAAATCATAAGCAGGAAATTGAAATTTAAAGTTTACGGTCAGAGTTAAAAATCCTGGAGGTTGTATACCATTTTCCATCTCTTTAGGAACAAGCAATGCACATTTATCAGTGGAATCAAAATAAGTGTGGATACAGAATTTTATGGAGGAGGTAGTAAATCTTGAGGATCATTCCTATATTGTGGGTATGAATGAGAGAATGTATGTGTTTACATCACTGTAGCGCTGCACCATCTAATGATTGCAAGGGGTGCATTGCATATGGGTAGTGGCATTTAAAGGGCAGCAACAGAAGTATAGCCAACTATCATTATTACACAATGAAATTATTTGTTGTTTTCTGTATGATACACACAACTTACCTACTAGGAAAGATTATGATGTGAAATTGGCAAAAATTGAGTGAAGAGTTGAGAATTGAGTGAATTAAAAAATGAGAAAAGAATTACTGATAACTCAAGATAAGAAAGCAATATTTGGATTTAATTGAAGAATTTGAATCAGTAAAAGATTTTCTGGTACCAATAATAAATTCTGTTCAGGTTTTACAAAATATCTTAACTAGAGATTTGATTGGGGTATTTCCTAATTTGCAAATGGCATTGCGTGTTTGTGAGACTATTGCTGCTAAGATGCTCAAAAGCCATGTAAACTATTAATTCACAATGACCATTCTCTATATCAGCATACGGAATCTGCATAATGACAATAATTGTTACTTATGTTTTGTGACCAATGTAATTCATAAAATGAAGTCATAAAGCAATGGTTTTTCAATTTCATATGAAATAATTTTTACCTGCAAAACAGGAAAGGTATGGTTTTGGTATTTAAATTTAAGGGGCAGCAAATTATGTTCGTGGCTGGGTGGCAGATAGGCTAGGTGCAGCTCTGTATCATTGTATATTAGTTGAAGAGAAAAATTAGAAATGAAATACTATTCAAATATGCTAAAAAATAAAGAATGACTGATGAAGATAGGGCCACCTGTAGACCTTAGGCAAAGCATAGATATGCTCAATTTACATCCTTACACTTATATGCTTTCCTCTCAGTTTCCTCATATTTAGGCATAAATATAATTGCAATGTATGTTAAAATTACAGGGCTGCTACCCCTACGATTCCTTTCTATCTAGAAATGCTTAGAAAGAGTATAAAATATAAATTTATAATTTTCATCAGCTGAGGACAAGATGAGTATGATTAATAATCTGCAGTATTGTAAAGGTTTCTGCGAAGACTACAGCTGAAGGCTTTGAACTGTCAAGAAATATTGAGCAATTTAAATTGGCTAAGGTAGCAACTAAAAAAGTATCTAATGCACAGGCATTCAGCATAGAGGTAATTGTGCAATTCAGTGAATTAACTACTTGACTATTAGCAAGAAAAGATTACAAATGGGACTGAAGAGGTGGTTGAATGACATGAAGAGCCTTTGAATAATGATCACAATTTAAGTTGCTAATGAATGGAATTATCTCATGAATCAATTTACCTTGTATAAATTCATGCTCCTGTGCTATCAGATCGTATATTTCTACATTTTGGACTTATATCACAGTAATTTCTTTTAGGCCACTCAGATGCTGATGGTATACTGTTTGGCAAAAATGTTGGACCAGTTTGCCTTCCCTTCCGTTACCTCACAGAGAGTTTCAGTGCTGAGCGAGTAATTGCATTGGGTAAATATTTTGCCCATTACAAGTTTTACTCTTGATATTCATGTATGAAAGAATATTCAGGGTCTTGTCTTGTTCACAATCTTTAATTTTCTTTCATTTAAATTTTATTGTTTTGATATCATTTTCTTGTTATCTAGCTATAACAATACTAAGTGCATATAAAATTATATATACAACTACAATTATATTACAACTTAAAACCTGGCTGGACTAATATTAATACATTTAAAATTTTGCTGATAAGCAAATACATATTGTGTTATAAAGTTCGTTGTCATTGGCCATTATAATTCAATAAGAATAATTATTTTTGGATTCTGGGAACTTTCTGAATGTCCCTTCTAATGAAAGCATTCCCTTAACAGTGTGAGAGAGACGCGGCACGGTAGTTCAGTGGTTAGAATACCTGCCCGGAAAGTGGGAGACCTGGGTTCGAGTCCCAGTCGTGTCGCTATTTTTCACACTTGTTATTCCTTTGTTATTCTAACATATAGAATTTCAATTCTTATTTTATTTTTCAAGTAAAAATTTTTGAACAAAAGTATATGTAAACAATTTTTCCCAGGATGGGGATCAACTGAGTTTGGAGGAGATACATCTGATGCCCTATTGGAAACCTTTCTATCAGTTGTGCCTATTCAGTCTTGCATTGATGCATATAAAGGGAAAGTTAACTATAGGCAGATTTGCACTTATGAGGAAGGAAGTGATACTTGCCAGGTAATGTAGCTTTGCTAATCTTGGTCTATGATGTCTACTTTTTGAAATTACTACAAATTAATTTTTAAAATAGCAAATATTTCTTAATTAAGCATATCATTCATCACAAAAAGCAGCAATTGTTTATGTTCTCACAACTAAATGGATTATGGCTGTGAGAAATGCATTGTTACAATGAAATTGGGTACTAGCCAAATGTGGCTAATCACATAAGGGTATCAATTAACAGAAACTGGAAAGAGATGCATGAACACCTCCTTGGAATCTTGTTTATGGAACCAACAAGAAAGCTTTCTACTACCTGGTGGCAAGCTATAGAAAGATATTCTGTCACTTAATATTGAAATAGAGATAGCCACTGCACACTTTAGGAGTAATAAGGGCCAAAGGGATTGAATGCAGAAATTTTACATGAAGTAATACCTCCACTAAAAGGAATATTTAGCAGCAACTTAACTGAAAGTAAAGCCACTGAACCTAAGGAATTTGAAAGATCTGAAAAATTTCCTCTAGAATCCTGAATGGGGGAAAGTCCCTTTCTGAGCATCTTCTCCTGTATGAGTACAATGGGGTGGCAGATGATGCAGCCCTGAGGCAGGTTTTTTAGCGGAGAACTGCATTACCCGAAGTCCTTTTTAGGGTAGTGGGTCCCTTGCTGGGCACATACTTAGGGTGTGTGTCTGTAGGACAAGGGGAGCTACTTGTAACCTCACTGGGAAACAGCACCAATGGGGTTTTTTCCTGCCAAGTGTATAATTCCAATGGGAAATTTTTTTCCACAGGATGCCATACTGTGAATTGGGTAAGATTAACCAAGAACCCATTTTCTGTATTAATCAATATAGAAGCTGGTAATTCAGGTGAGAGCTTAATACACAGTATCGGATGCACAGCCAAGTAAATGCAGCACCGCAAAACCAACTAGGTAAAGGCAGAGCAAGAATATGGATTGGAGGGGGAAAAAAATCACATAAGGGAGTATACAATAAGCAGAAAAGGGGTAAAATGGAAGAAAAATATGAAATTTCTAAAACTCTATCATAATCCCTTATTTTCCCATATTTATTGAGTGTTTTTACATTTATGAAAATATACTTGAACCTACAGGTTAAGCAATGGTATGAATGGGAGTGAATATTTGAGGTAAACACAAAGAAAATTCAATTTTACCATTATAATTGCACTTGGGATGCTTCTCTCCCCTCTTGCAATAAGTATTTATTTTTCCCCAATAATAAAGTTTTAATTGTAATGAAATGTTGCATTTCAGTAAAGCAGAAAAAAGAATAGATTTTGAGTAATGAATTATTTGATTAAGATGTAGAAATGGTGCACTGTGCTAAATTATGGAAAGAATGTGTTATGTCTCTTTCATTTTTTATACGAACTGAAATAAAGCAATATATGCTAATATGTGAGGAAAATTCCAAAAGTCCCATGAATATCATGCATGCAACTAGCTTCCTTCCATGTTTTCTCATGCACTATAAATGATTCTAATTAAAATGAAGCAAAGCATATAAGCTAATGCTATGAAAACACACAACTAAGTGCTAAGGTATTTCATGCACCTTTGGTAAGAACCCAGAGAAGCAAAAACCCATAGATGGAGATTACCTTGGATGTCAAGGATAACAAAGTAAGGATTTCAATCAAGTAGTATTGAAAAGGTTCTATTTCTTTCATTTCGAATCAAAGAAATTAACCATGTGATAAAAATACTGCATATACCCAAGTATAAAATGCACCTGTGTTTAAAATATATACATATCTAACAAATACCATGGAAACTATATCCTCATGTAAGACCCACTCTGCTTTTAACCTTATCGTTTGGGGAAAAAATTGTGCCTTATGTGTGGGTATATACGTAAAGAATTATGAGTTATGGTATGTTTGATGGTGTACAATCAAAACCTTTACATAGTATTTGATTACAGAGTGATTCTGGAGGCCCCATACTTTGGTTTGATCGAGCAACTGGAAGAATTCAGATTATAGGCATAGTGAGTTATGGAGTATCATGTGCTTCAGATGTTCCAAGTGTTAGTACTAGGGTGTCTTCATTTCTGGACTGGATTGTTTTGACAACAAGTAAGTAAATTCAGGTAAACATTTTGTGACTGCAAGTGTTGAAAATTATATTCACTCAAGGAATTCATGCTGAAATTGTCATGTCAGGTAAAACTTAATCCAATTTGAAAATTTTTCATACTTTTCAGATGAAGAATACTGTGTAGCTTGAATGCTTGTTAGTTATGCTACATCATGCATTGAATGTTTTAAATTGACAATACTTCAAACCAAAGAAGCCTTTTCTTGAATAACAACTACATAAACTGAGAAATAATCTGATTAAGAACTACAGAATGAAGTACCAGAAACGAGGAGCCCTTGGAAAATCAAAATTAATGGGAGTGGTGTCACTTGTGATGCATATGATTCTTAATGAAATTAATTATAGTTGGTAAAAATAAATTGTCGTTTGAATTTGTAGTTTTCCCTTTTGCCTACTGTTGATTTTTGCTTTGAGCTTTCTCAAATACTGGTAAACTTTTGCATTTGATACAAAATCATCTTTGAATTTGAAAAAAAATTAAATGTAATATTTATTGAAATAAAAATCTATTTATGAGCAAATCATCATTTCATTGGGAATTAAGAAAATTATATCATCAACACTTGGTATAGAACATT